>BGPR01038093.1:0-14414 GCA_013235015.1 Araneus ventricosus | reverse complement strand
CTTTTGAACTAAGCAAGATCTAATAGATATAATATCTAAAAAATCAGCTTCTAAAGTGAGTAATTGGATCTTTATTAGGCTTAACTGATTCCCTGAAATTTTAAGAATATTTTATCCATCGTAGCTTGAGAAATTATGCTCATAAACATGAATGATCAGCTTTTAAACTAAGCGTGAAAAACGGAAAAATACGGCTCAGACGCTCAGATGGTTGTGTCTAACGGAGGCTTAAAAACTGTTTTATGTTTTTTTTATTTACTCTAGGGATACTTTATTTTTCGCGTGCATATATTAATACCTTGAATAACTTTAAAAGTATACCCAAAGTAATAATAATAATCTAAATGGCTAATAAAACTTTCCCTAATCAAGCGAAGCAAGTACTACAGACTTAAAACTAAGGTGCACTAATCTGCCATTATGTTAGGAAACATTCCCAAACGACGTTCCCAACACTATCAGAATTCTCAACGGTCTTGTCGTAATAAGTTGACTGAAAACTCCCAGGTGATTTTCATTAAACTTTTCCCCCATTACTTACGGTGTAATTGCGAAACAACGAAAATAATGAAAAAGGTGAATTGCTTTGTCGAATCAACTTACACTAAACGTCCAATTAGGAACAAATTAGGTGAATTAATGGATTGGCGACCAGATTCTAATTGCTGCGGAGGCATTAAACTTCCCCCAGACAGAAGTCTAAGAAAGATTTAATTGCATTTGCGTCAATAGCGTTTAATGGGGGAAATTATAAAATGTTAAACTAAACTCTCTACTGGGTATTTCAAAATTTAGGCTGAATCCAGTTTTGAAAAAAATCTGCAGGTGTTTTTCAAGGTATTTGGAGTATACGAGGTATATATATTTACGATTATATATATTTAAAATAATAATATATATAATATAAATATATTGTAACGAAATTGTCTTGTGGGTGTACGCGAATGCAATCCAATAAGCAGGATTAAAAAAATAAAGCTCTTTATTTTACAAATATTCCAAGCAAAGAAACGTAGCACAAGTATTAACACATCACTAGTAAAAATTCACAATAGAGACTACCAATAAATTTCAAAACAGCGCTCAAAGGTGTTTTGTTAGCTCACCAGCATGCTTGCTGATCGAAATCCAACTGACTCATCTTGGCTAAGAGCTTGCCTTTATACTTTTCAACAGGAAGTGACTTCATTACGTAGGAAGTGACGTAATCTCCAGAAAGTTCATGAAACCGGTAGAAATAGGTTGAAAGTTCGAGGTCCTTCTAGAAAATTCCCTTTGACGCCAAAGTCTCCAAGTTTGCCGCCAAGTCGCCAAATTTATCTCCAAGTCGCCAAGATTAGCATCTCAGGGAAACGACTTTATAGCTTTGTAACAATATATACGATTTTATATATTTAAAGTATACGAGGTGATTTTATCCAAATTTTAAAAGAATTTTTAAAAATCAGGTTCTAATTTAAAATAAATTAATAAAAATAGCTTTTAAATACATACTTTTATGAACGTAATTAAAAGTAGAAATTTTTTATTTTCATTATTTTTACCTCTTAGTTCTTAATTTATAATTCATTAGCTGTTATGCCCGGGATTAATTGTCTAATATTTTTGATGTAATAACTACTTTTGTGTAGAAAAATATAATACCTAAAATTCTTTTATCGTCTGAAACGTTTTTTAATTAAAATGAGAATATCAATTGAACCATAAGTTATTGATATTTGTTATTTAAGTACTTCAAATTTTGAACATAAATCTTACAGTATAAGAAATATTTTAACATATGTTTTGGCGCAATTAATTCTATAATAAATTTTTCATTAATAACAAATGTTAAAATAAATATGAATAAAAAATAATAAAATAAAACTCTTATTTTGATATCTGACTAAAACATGTCTAACAAAAATTCGGATGGCTTTTCTAGATTGATAACTAATTTTTTATATTCGGAATATGCGAATTACCGATATGATCTCCATTTTCTCTGTATCACATCAGATTTCTTAAAAATTGTAGGTTTGTAATATAGAAAAAATTTAACACTCCTTAATTTAAAACTTGTCCCGTGTACGGTGAAGTCAAAATAACACTCTCAAATAATAATAAATCCTGCTTTAATTTTACTGATGACGCTCGCAGCTCGAAAGATGAGAAAACTGAGATTTTAACAAAACAGGAAATTGACGCGATGCGCAGTTGGCGTGCGCATTACACAAGTAAGGAAACGGATCGCTTCATTTAAACGAAGTACTCGTATATGATATCATTACTAATATAATAGCCAAGATCTCTCGGTAACGCTCTGACGTCGCCAACAATAAAATTCGCGCCAAAGCACTGCGAGACGTTAAACAGCATTATTTCATTGTTAGAGCACCTAAATTTCAGTAATTTTAAATTTAAAAGAGTAATCATCGTTCTAATTTCAAATCTAATAGCTCTAAATTAGTGAAATAAAATTTTCTATCGATTGATATGAAATTTATCTCGCTATGATTAATATTTCCCGAGAAATTTTAAATTATACTAATCATATATTTTAAATTTATTTCCATTTTTTAATAGAAAGTAGTAAATTACGTCAGCGGTATATCATGCGCGTGATATAGTTTGGACGCCATGATGCATCTGATTATTTGTTGCAATCGTGATGATATAATT
The DNA here is from genome assembly GCA_013235015.1 of Araneus ventricosus. Lineage (NCBI taxonomy): Eukaryota > Metazoa > Arthropoda > Arachnida > Araneae > Araneidae > Araneus > Araneus ventricosus. The sequence continues at coordinate 11,753 of BGPR01038093.1, read as the reverse complement.
TGATAATATTTTTGGTAACGTTTGACAAGCAGGGAAGTGCTTTGCTTTGATTAGAATTTCGAAAAAGAATTTCTTTGAAATTTTAACTTTTGACTTACGTTTGACAAGCTGAGAATTCCATGGTTATTGAATTATAATAAAATTGTTAAACAATTAGACATGATTCTGATTAGACATCTGAAGTACAAGCAAAATTGTTAAACAACGAAAAAGACTTCACACGGAATGTTGTCTACCAAGTAGTTTTCTGAATAAAGAAATATGTATATATGTAAATTTAAAAAAAATATTTCCTGTCATAAAACATTTGTTTATGTTATTTGTTTTCAATCAAAGTTCAACATTTCTCTCACATATATATCTATTTAAGCACGTCAGGTTTGATGGGAAATCTTTCGAATGAAGAGGAATTCGCATTCGTCATACCATGACGAGGGATTTTCTAGTTAACAAATAATAATCGATTGGAGTGATATAGATGTTAGTTTTCGTTATTTTCTTTCAACGAAGATTGATTCATAATAATAAGAAAATAATTATTATTAAGGCAAGCTTTCATTACTGTGATAAGAAAGGAAAGCGTTTTTTTCCATTGAAAATCTAGGGAGTAGGAAAAAAAACACCTCGTAAAATCGTGAAGTGCTGATAGAAATACTCAAAATAGATTAGAATTTTTATCGCGTTCGCTATATATTTAAATTTTTAATGGATGTTGAGGACCTGTTTTTCTTATTCTATAAATTTTAGCTCAGTTTCATTATCGTATTGCTTTAATTCATTGCTTAAACCATTCGCAGCAGGCCATACGCCCTCCTGCCGGCGTGGTGTGGAAGATTGGAGAGGGCGGTGCCAGCTCAAAGTGTCGTCCCGACATCTGACTAGGGCTCAAAATGATGACATCTTCCCAAAATGGTCCTTAGTTGCTTCAAAACGGGACTTCAATATAAATAAGCTAAATCTTATAATACTGTTGACAATGAAGTTGTACGATTTTATCGTAAATACCGACATAAACATTTTTTAAACTCTTTTTCTGACTTGTAGTGGTTTGGCGGGTTAAAGCGTCGCTTGGTTGAAAACTGTTAATTGGAAGGTTGTGAGTTCTGTCCTCATGATAAGCTGTTTGCCAGCATTATTCCTAAAACCGGCAGACCGATGTGTGCTTTTAGCAACGTTCTGCTTAATGCGGTGGAGAGGTCTGCTGGAAGTTTTCCTGTTCTTCGCTTCAAACGAAACACAAATTTCCCCCTGAATACATCTGGGAAAGTAACCTCCTGTGCGAAATACTGGAGTTAGACCTCAAATGATGCTTGGGTGCTCCAAGTTCTCTTTAAGGGGGCATACGACTGTTATACCTCGAAAATTTTCAATTTTATGGAAAAAATATATATTATTACCCAGTCTTTTCTGAACAATTTAAAACAATCCGCGTTAAAAATTCTCATAGTTATGAAAGTTATGAAAAACAATCTATCAGCTGTTCAACGTAAGCATTGAAAATGGTCATATCTTTAAAGCGGTATATCTCAAATTGTGTTTTTTTGATATTGAGCGCACAATATCTCAAGAATTATTGAATATTTTTACATAAACGTTTACTGAGTATGTATTGTGCTGCTTTCTGCAAACTGAACCATAATTTTTGTACATATTTTATCCGAAGAAGTTTTTTTGGGCGGTAAGAAAAGTTGAAATTTTAACTATTTTTAACATTTTATTTTAAATTGGTATACAAAACAAAAATTGAATTTTAATGTTAATACATTGTGGTTCAGTTTCTTAAACAGACTGTTTGGATTAATTAGATATCCAAAATATTGTGTTTAGACCAATATCGTATCCCATGCACGCAAGGTGACTATCTCATTTTTTCTCCAAAAATTATATCCATATTTATTACTCTCTCAAGTAATTTCATACCAATATAAAGAATTGGAAATGTGTGTACTATAAGAGAAAGAACAGATATTTTTCTAGAAAAAAACGCGTTTGTGAATTGCATTGTTTCAGAGATATAATGTATGGAATTTGACACTTTTCCTCCCATTTCTTTCGAGGTTTAAGGTTTGGTTAAGGCGACATACGAGTCGTATGTCGCCTTAACCAAAAGAAGTTGTCTATCTTCCCCTTTATCAGGAGTCCTTGGTCCATGTGCTTGGCCAATTACTTTAAACCAAGTGGTGATGGTCCAAAATCACGATTTTCGTCTTAAAAGAACCATTGTGTTGCTTTATATTTATAACGTGACTTTACTGGACTTTTGGCATTTCTTCACTCATTATGTAAATATCCCTTTAGAATGTGAAAATAGCAAAAACTTGCCGCATTTTGGGAAAAAAGTGACTCGCGTTGTTTCTGATTGAGTGTGAATCAACGATTCAGATCTTTTTGGACTTGTCTGAAAGAACTGCAATTAACCAGCGGAAGTAGCCTCCCAAAAAACTTTCGTGTCTCGGCCCTAACACAGGTGGGAGGAAAAACACACCAAACTCCAGAAACGAATTCTATTCCCTAACACAAGTGGGCGAAAACTTGCGAATCGTTCGCGCCTTTTTTCTGCGTCGTAGAATGGCGAAGAAATCGAATATGCAATTTTAACGCATTTTTTTTCAATCGATTTAAACGAAAATTGGTCGTGGATCTACAATTAATGTTAGAAGACCTCATACCAATTTTAATTTGTCTAAGTCTTAGGGTTTAGAAGTTATAGTGTTGAGAAGCATGCGATTTTACAGACCAACCGACAGTCAAGGCGTTGACTGATTTGGTTCAAAATTTGATACAAACCTATATTCCTGATCATAAAACTGTGTACCAAATTTTGTCCATCTAGCTGTTTAAGTTTTTGAGTTATTGTGTTCACATGAACACGCACAGATAGACAGACTTCCCGTGGACGGAGTTTATCTAAAATTTGATAGAAACCTACATATTATGTTTAAAGACCAAATATCAAATTAAATCCTTGTAGCTTTTATAGTTTTCGAGTTATTGTGTTCACAGACAAACTGACTGACAGACATAATTCCAAAAGTGTGTTTTTCGGACTCAGGGAGGTCTGAAACCTGGAGATTCATCAATATCTCGAGTTCGATTTTTTACTTTCTCGTATACGAAGTATACAAAGAGAAAGTATTGTAATCGTCAAAAAATTCGATCTCGAGATTTTGACGAATCTCCACGTTTTAGACCTCCCTGAGTCCGAAAAACACAATTTGGGAATTATGTCTGTCTGTGTGTGTGTCTGTAAACACGATAACTCGAAAACTATTAGATATAAAGGGATGAAATTTGGTATGTGAACTTGAAACATAATTTGTAGGTTTCTCTCAAATTTTGGACAAAATCCGTCCGCGGAAAGTCTGTCTATCTGTCTGTCCGCGGTCATGCGAACACTATAACTCAAAACCTTGAATAGCTAGATGTATAAAATTTTGTACACAGTTTTATCATCATGAATGTAGGTCCGTATCAAATTTTGGGCCAAATACGTCAAATGATTGACTTTCTGTCTGTCTGTATAATCGCATACTTGTTCAACTCCATGCGCATGCGTAAATGCCTGTGCAAAGAAGAGATTCTCCGAAAACTTGGCAGTTTGCCAAAAACCAATTCTGGCGGCGAGATTTTGTAAGGAAGCAAACATTTAGGGCGTCTCGTTTTACTTGCGTATTGGAAGCAATCTCTGCGCATGCGCAAACTATTTAGCGAGCAAGCTATTCTCCTGTTTTCTTCTCCGCACGCGGAAATTGCACTGCTCGAGTTTGATAAAAAAAATAAATATTGCGAAGTTTTAATACATACGTATCTTTTTGAATATGATTCTTCACCTCAATATTTTACGATCACTATAATCAACAATGAAAAACCTTCTGATAGTCATTGCATTCTGGGTTACAGTTGGTTCGAACTTTTTATCAACGCAGGGGAAAGGAAGAGGACAAATGTTTGAAAAGTATACGAGAAAGTTTAGGGGAGGCCACTCACGCTGGTTTGAAGATTGCAGTACTTTCTCTTTCTATTCTTCTTAAACGAGAAAGTAAAAATAGTCGGTCATAGAAGGTTTAATAACTGTCCCTACAATATCGAGTCATTAAAAATACAGTTTTGAAAACTTTTGCGAATCTCCTTTCGGATGAATACAACTCACATCAACATATAAAACTTCCGTATAATTCAAATATTTCCCAAACAAGTTGGAACAATTTGATCTGTTTCTGTCACTGAGCTTCATGAGAAACAAATAACACGAAAATGAAAAGTCCCTGCTCGGCGGTATAGCAGAATGCTTTATGGAGATGCCGGCGAACAAAACAGAAGAGTCTTCCGCAGAGAGAAATGCAAATGGCGGCCGCTGTCTTGCGAGGCTCATCTGGAGCCCTTTTCAAGAAATGAATCTCAATGACTACTGGGAATGGAAAAGCCGTCGGATCAAACTTATGCATTCGTTTGCGGAATGAATTCCAGTCAGTGTCAGGTTGCCATAGAGATTCTTGACTGAGTGTGTTAAGACTCTTTACTCAGACGGGCCATTTGACAGCGGGGGAAATCTTATCCATGGATTGAACATCGCTCTGAAAGAAGTAAGTCCGTTTAATAAATTGGAAAGCGGTAACGAATGTGGGGTTTTGATCTAACTTGACTTCTTTAGTGAAAGCAGATGCAGTAAAGAACCATTTATACCAGTGGTAGGGAACCTATGACCCGCGGGTCAGATATACTGACCCATGAAGGCTTTTTAAATGACCCTCGCTTTGATTTTCATAAAATTATTTTTTCATCATAAAAGAGTGAACAGATGATCGAAAATATTAAAAAATTAAAGTATAAATATAATAAAGAATATTTATACGAAGAAAAAGTAATAAAGAATGTTTCATAAGAAGAAGAAAGTAATAAAGAATCTTTCATAAGAAGAATAAAATAATAAAGAATATTTCATATGAAGAATAAAGTGATAAATAATATTTCATAAGAAGAAGAAAGTAATAAAAAATATTTAATACGAATGAAGTAATAAAGAATATTTCATAAGAAGAAAAAAGTGATAAAGAATATTTCATAAGAAGAATAAAGTAATAAAGAATATTTCGTAAGAAGAAGAAAGTAATAAAGAATATTTCGTAAGAAGAAGAAAGTGATGAAGAATGTTTCATAAGAAGAAGAAAGTACTAAAGAATGTTTCATAAGAAGAATAAAGTGATAAAGAATGTTTCATAAGAAGAATAAAGTAGTAAAGAATATTTCGTAAGAAGAATAAAGTGATAAAGAATATTTCATAAGAAGAAAAAAGTAATAAAGAATATTTCATAAGAAGAATAAAGTAAAAAAAATCGAAGCGGACGGTGGCTGACTGATTTTCTACCGTTTCACTATACCTGTGTATGACTAATGTGACGTCCCGTTTTTTGATAACCTGTCCCGTTGACCCCAGGCATAGCTTCGGAACTCCCAAATGTCCCGTTTTCAGAAAGAGAGCAACTCACGGGTAACACTTTCAAACAAGAAGCGGCAAAAAATCCGACAGTAATATACAGTAGCCCGGCGATAACGGAGCATGCGCTATATACTAGTCACACATATGTAAGTTGATCAGAAGCCTCCTATCTCGCACTTAGTTCTAACTACATTACACCGCATGAAATGACAGAATGAACACTGGGAATATTTTAAGCGAAAGTCTTTGGGTGGAACTGTTTAAAAACTTTAACGCAAATAATTTATATAGTACGAATTTTCGTATAATTATTGAATATATTTTATGTCTGCCCGGCTCTAATGCACCCGTAGAAAGGGTATTTTTTTCTTATGAATAAGCTGTGGACGAGCGAGGAAACATAGTTGCAAGTCGCAATTTATAAAGCAATGTTGATTACCGAAATTAATTTTAAGAAATCTTACCACGAATTTCATTCTTTTTTTAAATCTACACCAAATATACTGACGCAAAATGTATTCTTCATAAAAATGCAAGATCACATGAATTATTTATTTTCAGGCGTTTATTCCTGGTTAATTAATAAATTAAAGCAGAAGAAATATGTGTTTTCTTGAATTAACGTATTAAATAAAAATTAAAAAGTGTCCCGTTTTGAGGGGAAAAATAAATGGACACTTTATGTACGACTCTTGACAATTGATCATGAATTTGGCGCGCTTATTCGTTGCATTGTAGAACGGGGATGTACCAGCTCGCAGTGTTCAACCAATTGGCAGCCTTGGCGTACTCGTCTAGAATTGTTTAATAATTCAGTTTTATTATTATTATATTTTTTCATCTAGATATGCATGTCCGATGCCTCATTTTTTTGTTACATCTAATTTACTTTATCAATTTTTTTAGGCCGACATTTATTTTTTGATCTTCACTTGCAAAAGCAAAAGTTGTAAAACAGAAAGGAAACGTAAATTTTTTTCAAAAATAATGTTCTCAGTTTTAAGTGAGAACCAAAAAAAAGTCAACTGTCAAGTTTTTCTGTAGCAAATTCCCGGTGTTTCCAAATTGTTGGTACCCTTATTACTACACCCTGCTACCCCCTTTCCAAGTGACGAATCTGCTTTAGTGATCCCCAGGCTAGTACTAAAAAAAATAATAAACAAAATTTGACCCAGTCCCCGAAAAATTTCACCATCACTGGTTTATACATTATTTATTTATACATCGTTCCATTGCGGTCCCGATTCATTCCTTCTAAAATGTTCGCCATCACTGGTTTATACATTTCTCATTTATACGTCGTTCCATTGCGGTCCCGATTCATTCCTTCGAAAAGGTTCGCCATCGCACTGGTTTAACGTTATCATTATACGTCGTTCGTACGTTCCCGATTCATTTCCTTCGGAAAGGTTCGCCATCACTGGGTTATACATTTCTCATTTATACGTCTTTCCACTGCGTCCCCGATTCATTTCTTCGAAAAGGTTCGCCCTCACTAGTTTTGTACATTCTCATTTATACATCTTTCCACTGCGTTCCCGATTCATTCATTCGAAAAGGTTCGCCATCACTGGGTTATACATTTCTCATTTATACGTCTTTCCACTCCGTTCCCGATTCATTTCTTCGAAAAGGTTCGCCCTCACTAGTTTGTACATTTCTCATTTATACATCGTTCCATTGCGTTCCCGATTCATTCATTCGAAAAGGTTCGCCATCACTGGTTTATACATTTATCATTTATACGTCGTTCCATTGCGGTCCCGATTCATTCCTTCGGAAAGGTTCGCCATCACTGGTTCTGGTTCCAATGCGGTCCTGGTTCCATTCCTTCGAAAGGTTCGCCATCACTGGAGTTATACATTTCTCATTTATACGTCTTTCACCGTCCCCGATTCATTTCTTCAAAGTTCGCCCTCACTAGTTTGTACATTTCTCATTTATACATCTTTCCACTGCGTTCCCATTCATTCATTCAGAAAAAGGTTCGCCATCACTGGTTATACATTTCTCATTTATACGTCTTTCCACTGCGTCCCCGATTCATTTCTTCGAAAAGGTTCGCCCTCACTAGTTTGTACATTTCTCATTTATACATCTTTCCACTGCGTTCCCGATTCATTCATTCAGGTTCATATCTGGGTTATACATTTCTCATTTTGCGCCACGTCTTTCCACTCCCGTTCCCATTCATTTTCTTCGAAAAGGTTCTTCCTCACTAGTTTGTACATTTCTCATTTTATACATCGTTATTTGACCCCGTTTCATTTCTGAGTATTAAAGCGGTCCTTATGCGACATAAAGCTTCAGTTCCATACTTTCGCCATATAACCGAAGCTTTGATAATGAGAATTCCATGATTACCTCGGTTAATTTCTCCGTTCTTGTCAAAATGTTTCTGTAGTATTCAAGGAAAAGAGACATGAAGATTAGTTTTATCAACGTCCCGTTTTAGGGAAGCAACACGAGGGCTATTGTGGAACCGGATCTCGTTGGCTTTGAACCGCGTTCAGATATTTGATAGTAGAAACATCTTGAATAAGATATACACTGCTTTTAAGTATTCGTTGTTGTTTTTAAGGAGAGTTCAAATTTATTTCATTATTCATTGTCAGTTCTAACACATTTCAGGAAATTGTAAATTGTTTTGTAAAATACCGTTCTTCTGTTAAAATGTTTCGGGTGTTTAGTTGTAGAGAGCTTTTCTTCTAGTTGTCTTTATCTACCTTTTTTTATCCATTTAAAACCGATGAGGTGCGGCTGGTAGTCATAGGTACCGGGGGTTTCAAGGTGGCAGTAGGTCGTTGATAAGGACAGTACCACGAACTGGCGTCCCCACGTCTCCCAGCTTCCGCACCACACCAGCAGGAGGACGTTCGGCCCCTACACATGACTTGGCGACAACAGGCCACGACGGATCTTCAGTGGAATCAGTTTCCGAACCTGGAACCCTCAGTCCCCAGTCAAACCTTGCCTCTGGAGATGTTAATTTTTCTTTTCTTTTGGAGGTGGGAGGGATGCAGTGTTTTGGAGTTCGTTAGGATAGAGCTCGCTGGAAGTTGAAGGATGGGCATTTCATAGGAGGATCTGTTTTTTCACTGATGAATTTCACTATCCACGAATTTTATGACTGGAGACGAGATATTGGCGACTCTTACCGGACATTCTTGTTAGAATTTGGCGCTTCCTCATATGCGGAACATGAAAAGCACCTCTGTGGCATGATGAAGTGCCGTGCCAGTTCCACCTCACTTGCATTGAAGGTTATGTTACAGGAGTCTTTAAACATAAGTCTATGGGTAATGATTTAGGAGCGTTCCGAAACGCTTACGCAACAACAACTATTTCTATATTTTTTTTAAGATTATGAAGCGAGATCATTTCAGGAAGCTCATTCAAAGCAAGATTCAAAAGCTTCATTTGGATTCTTCCATGATTTTCATAACTTCAAATAAAAATTTTTGAAAAAGCATAATATTATAAGCATGCGATGAATACACAACTGAAGCATGTTCCTGAACTCTTTCATTTCCGAGCTTGTGCTTTCGTTTAAACCAGCTGTTTCAGCTGAATGTTTTCTAACGTCGCGTCGGCTCGAGTCTCATAGCAAAATCATCCTTTTAATTTAATTTTTAAACCACTTGAGTAATTTATTATTTTAGATTATGAAAAAAAAATCATTTATTTCTATTATTCAAATAATCAAGCTAAAACTTCATTATAAAAACCTTAATATTTTATGAATCTTTAAAATCTAGTTCGGGGATTCTATTTAAATACACTTCGGCTTCATTAAAACTACGCATTTCAAACGGGATGCGAATGCCGGAGGAAAAAGCACGATAAAGATGCTAAGTCACTACGCCGCCATAACTCGTTAGGCATTATGACTGCGTCAGATTAGGCTAGGCGCGGGCCTGTCTTTTGGTACAAAGTTAGACACGTTGGGCCAGACAGAAGTCTTTGAGTCATAAAGAATACAGCCCAGCTCATAAAACGAGTTGTTTGAAAGTGAAATTCAAATTTAAGAGCCAAAACATATAATGCGATTATGGTCAATCAGACATTAAAAATGGCGGATAACAATTATGAAAAGGCCTTTTTCTAACTTCGATCGACATCAAGGAACAGACGAGCAGCTCCATTGTCCTTGTTCCAGCGAGCACTGCAGTTACTGTATCAGTTATATATGGACATGGGGCGAAATCTAGAACAATGTGGTTTTAGATAATTCAGATTATTTCGGAGATGGATTAATGTAGAGAAAATAAGTCATATAGTAATTTTTGATCGTAACCGGTCTATTGGAAGGGACATATGGTGTATTATGAAAAGGGTCTTTTCGAATATCGTTCAAATTCATGAAGAAGAAAATTGAAATTAGTTTAAAATTCCTTTGAGAATAGATAAACGACAAAAAGTAAAGATATTTAACGCAATGAGGGTCGAAAGTGGGAGATAAGAAGCAGAGGAATTTAAGAGAATTCGAAAAAGCGTTATTTCAAATTTGTTCGAATTTCAAACACTGTAATTTGAAGATTCAGATAAATTAATACTAGAATAGATTAAGTGCAAAAGAAATAAAGATATTCATTGCAAATTCAGTCAAAAATCCGGGAATAGACACGGGAAAGAAGATAATTCTAAAAGCGTTCTTTAAAACTTCGTTCAATTTCCCAAACAACGTAATTTGAAGATTAAGATAAAATTAATACGAGAATAGATTAGGGACTGAAAATAGAATATTTAATGAAATTTCGGTCGAAATCTGACGATTAGAAAAGGAAATATTAAATTTCAAAAGAAGCGTTATTTACAACTTCTTTCAATTTCTAAACACTGTAATTTGAATATTAAATTAAAATTCATTTGGGAATAGTTTGAGGAAACACAAAATAAATATATTTGGTACAATATAAGGGTTGAAATCGGGAGATTATAAACGGATAAAGAAGCCAGATTCTAAAACGACCATGCCAACTTCGTTCGAATTTCAAAACAGATGTAATATGAAGATTCATATAAAATTCTGGAATAGATTAAGAACAAGAAATAAAGATATTTCACATGCAAGGGGATTTAATCGGGAGATTAACATAGGAGAAAAAAAAGCGAATTCTAAAAAAGCAGTATTTCCAACTTCGTCGAATTTCCAAAACAAGTATAATATGAAAGTTGAGATTAAAATTCTTTGTGGAATAGATTAATAAGGACAAAATAAGATATTGTACAAAAGAGGATTAAATAGGGAAATTAAAATAGGAGAAATTAGAGGGAATTCTAAAAGCATTATTTCCAGCAGTCAATTTCCAAAACAGTGTAATATGAAAGATTGAGAGATAAAATTCTTTCTGGAATAGATTAAGGACAAAGAAATAAGATATTTAATCCAAAGGAATTAAATCAGGAGATTAAAATAGAGGAAATTAAGAAAATTCTAAAAGCGTTATTTAACTTCGTCAATTTTAACGAACAATATGAAAAGTAAATTAAAATTTTCAGGAATTGTTTAAGGACAATGAAAGTATTTATTGCAAAAGAGGTCAAGAAATCGGGCGATTATAAACATGAAATTAAGGAATATTAAAAGCGTTATTTCCAACTTCATTAATTTCCAACATTGCCATTTCTTAATTGGGAATTGCCGACTTACCTTTGGGAATATATTAATAGCAAGAAATGAAGATATTTAATACAAGAAAGAGTCAGAACAGACGATTATAAAAGGGAGAGAAAAGAATAGATTTTTAAAACGCGTTATTTCAACATCGTTTTCGATTCTCAAATCAATGAATTCAAAAGTAAGAGTTAAAATTCCTTTGGGAATAGATTAAGAGCACAAAATAAAGTTTTTTATGCAATTTTGGTAGAAAGTCGGGCGATTAGAAGCGGAGAAATTAGATAATTCAAAAAGCATTTACACCTTTATTTCGTCTTTCCCCAAAAACTGTAATTTGAAGATTAAGTAAAATTACTTTGAGATAGATTAAGAACAAAATAAGATATTTAATGCAATTTCGATGAAATCGGAACCAAAAGAAAGTGAGAATTTATGAGAATTCAAAAAAAGGTTATTTACCTTCGTTCAAATTTCAAAAAAACTGTAACATGGAATTGAAATAAAATTAATTCGAGAATTAATAAAGGACTGGGAATAATGATATTAGATAAGAGGTTTTCGTTCGAATTTCCAAAACAGTGTAATTAGAAGATTGAGTAAAATTCTTCTAAAATAGACTAAGTAAAAGAAATAAAGATATTTAATGCGCTTTCTAATCGAAATCGGTCGACTAGAAAAGGAAATATTAAGAAAAGC
>BGPR01038092.1:0-14863 GCA_013235015.1 Araneus ventricosus | reverse complement strand
TCTTGTCACCATGGAACAAACTGACTTACCTAAGGATAAAATGTCCTGTTTCATAGACAAGCGTAACTAAGATATCCTTTAAATAATTTTAATAAACAATGCATTGATCACCTGATGTCCTTTTCTATCGCGTATTACTTGGGTCTTTCGGGCTATGAAAACATATTCAGCAGTAAAGCTTCTTACAGAAAAATATCTCAAAATTTTTTAATCCATTTCGAAAGCCTGTAGCTGAAGAAATAGCTGAATCCTTGTTTTTTGCCAAGTTTTATCGGATATTTTCTTCCCATCCACAACTCTACACTCAACTATCTTTTGTTTGTTTTAAGATTTAGAAAAGTTGTAAGCATTACCAAACAGAAGAGTTTCTGTTTGTCTCAAAGAAAAAAATTAGTGGTTTTCAATGAATCAATATTTTTTTTTAAACTTGAATCTTCAGTGACCAATCGTCGGTGCAATTTTAATTTACATTTATTTATAAGATTTCAGATGGGTACTCGGGATATTCAAATTTCATAAAATTCAATATTGCTGTTCGAAGATTCAAGGTATGTAGTCATGTTCATTTATCTTAAGCTTATAACGCCAGGATCATGTAATTTCACTTGGAATCTGTGATTCGTGCTTAAAATAATGAGGTACAATGAGAGATTTCTTCAGAATGTCGACACTCTAAATGAAAAAGATCCAAGTGGTTTAATGATGGAAACTGCAAATTGTACAGCAAATGTTATAATTGCTACCATAAAACAGAAGTTACTCTACATGGTTGACTATGTTAATACTGAAGTCAGTACAGAAAACTAAGAACTAAACTTTCTATTAAGAATTTGTGTTTTTTTGCTTATTTGGAAACACTTAGTGCTAGTTTAAGAAAATATAGCTGACTAAACAAAGAAGGCAGGACATTTAGATTAATTGAAGTGAAAAAAAAGTGGGTCGGTGTTTCCTTTTTCGTGCCATGCTTTACTAAACCTTTCTAAATAAAAAAATTATGGGCCCCATGTAACATATACATAAATTTAATATTCAAAATTTGAATTGTTCCTGTGAAAAGAGACTACGATGGGTTTTAAGGAAAAAATCTGGGAAAAATATTAAATTTTTTTAATGATATTAAATTTTTAAAACATTTAGTGAAAACTGTCTTTTAAGTACGATCTGATTGCAATGAACTAAATTCCAATATTATTTTAATTATCAGGAATTATTTATCATTTATTTGGTGAGAACCCTGGCGCTTGACTTACAATTTACCAAAGTGTTGTCTTTAGTTTTAATTTTGTTAGCTTTTTTCCGTTGTGTTATATCAACCGTTGTTCTTTTACTCCTCCTGATTTTCGAATTATTCTCCCACCCCCTCGTGAGACATGGACCCCACGTTGAGAAATACTGATTCATAATAACTGAAAAATCTGCTCATTTCAACATTTTAAGTTAATAATGAAACATAGAGATGGCGTCACAGCAAACGACAAGTTGAAAGCACTATCAATACTTCAATGGATCAAAATAAATGCATACTTCTTTCAGTTCACGAAGCAGAACTTACTTTCATCACTTACAAGTAATTACATTTCGTTTGATAATTTTAAATGAAATGCGAGTTCAAAACAATGAAAAACACCCTGAGTCTTGTACTACCTTAACTTTCTTTATAATTACAATTTATAGAGAGTTTTGTGCCAAGTTTCATAGTATCGTCAAAAAAATTCATGTATACATGTGTCTCTAGCCCCTGTTCGATCGCATCCAAAATTTGGAACTAATCATCAATTTTGGCATAAAGATTATATAATAAAATTAATTAACTTAGATAATAGAGCTTTTGATTATATATATTACTTTTAAATAGATAAACAGACCGACGGACAGTCAGCTCATTTACGTATTTGGCACAGTTCTCATAATTCTGATGGTAAAACAGTGTACCAATATTCATATATCTGGACGTTGCGCTTCTGAGTTGTATTGTTCACATGTACACGGATGGACAAAATCAAGCTCAGACTTGTCATTGGCCGATTTTATACAAAATTAGACCCTCATCTGATAAAATATAAAACTGTCGAACAATTTCTTGATGAAGAAAAACAAAATGTCCCTGTTTACGCAAAAAGAAAATTTTTCCGCCCAAGATTTCCATTCGTAATGAAAACGATCAAAGAGTCTGGCCAGAATTCTGGTAGGGACATTTTGTTTTTCTTCCTCCCTAGGGTAAGTCAAGGTTTGTTCCTATTGTTATTATGATGGCATATTGTGCTTGATGGCTAGTAATTTTCTTTAAATAGGTTTTAATTAATCTTATTGGCGATAAAGTGTTTGTTTTTTTTAAAAAAATCCTTTGATGATTCACTTGGGGTCTTTCGGGCTATGAGAAGCTGCATTCAACGAAAGTCAAGCTTCTTACAGAAAAGCATCCCAAGTTTCTTAATCCATTTCGAAAAGCCTGTAGCCCCTGAAGAAGTAGGATGAATGGATTCCTTGTTCGTTTACTTAAGTTTTATCGGATTGATTTTATTAGTCTTTTAACTTCCTTTGAATGTTTTTATCTTCCTTTGTTTTTTGTATTCAGCGGCATATTGCGCGCTACTAAAACATTGTACAATTTTGTAATATATTTTACATTTTTTAAATAGTTAATTACTTTTTACTTCATTTTATGTGATTCTATATATTTTCTAAATCTTAATGGTATTCAACTGAAATTTATTATATAAGCTGCCTTAGATATCTGGCTTCGACGTTGAGAAAGAAAATTTAGGATATATTTCGCGATTGCGCAGTTAAAAAATATTTGCATACAAGTACTCATATTTCCTCAAATACTTAAGGTATTTACTTCAAAATTTAATACAACATTTCTCTAACATATTGTCGAGTATTTTGTAAGTTTCACAAAATTTTGCTTTAAACTCTGCATCTTATAAGCATAAAAGCATGCGAAAAATTTGGGGTGTTTTAAAGAAATCTTTATATCTTCCCGAAAATTCATGATATATTTATAAGAATGCATGTAATCAATATACATAAGAAGCAGAACGATTGCTGAAAGCTTTAAAATATTATCCGCTTCCTGTGAAAGGGAGTGAGCCAAAATCATTTTCGTCTTCATGAATTTGTGGACGGTCCCCTAAATGTCCTCGTGGCAAATTTTTCACTGTAAGATGTAAGTTCTCACGATTCTCCACAACTGCTTGTGCACCATTATATTCAAATTATTTCAAATGTTTCGCATTTTACCAATCTTGCAATATTTTTGCCAGAGAGTAGGGATAGTTGAGACAATTTTTAAATTTTATATTTAAAATTTTTTTATAATTAGGAATTGATGAATAGAATATTGTAGTGTAAAGTTTTGTATTTTGACTTCGAAATTAAATGAGAAAATTAGCCATTTTAGCCCAATTTTATTGCTTAATAAATATACACTTTTTGTTACACATTGTGACTCAAGTATCACCATGACAAGGATACATTATCCATAGTGTGGGGATGCTTGAGCCAGCTCTGAAAAATATCTACAAAATACAATTTCATAAATTTTACTACTTATTATTATTTCAGAAATGTTTTAGTTCATGCTTAAGATATAAAAAAGTCCTTCAAAACCAGTCGCGAAAAAAAAATCCCTTTTCGGCAAGCTTGAAGGAAAAGGTAGATTCCTTTACGCTAATGTTACAAAAGTAATGAAATATTACATATTGATCAATACAGACATAGCCAATGTCTTTAATGTTTCTACACATTGCAATATTTACGCTGTGATTTTGTTTTCATGACATTTAATTTTTTACTATATCAAGGTTTTATCATTCCATTTTTCATTCCAAAAGGTTATGCTAGATTTTTTGGTCAGTAAATTGGTAATTTTTTTTAATATCCCAACACATAATCATTCAACAGGTAGGAGTCATAAAGAAATAAACATCCCAGCAGCGCAAATATCCCCTAGATAACATTAAGCCAGCCTATCTGAAACAGTAGCAAGAAATTGACACTTGACACGTATGAAGAACGACTCTAGATTAGTTTATTTAATCTAGGTTACCCTATAATTGTGCGAACATTACTTTGTCATATGGTAAAATCGCATGACATGAAACATTTAAACATTACTAGAATGGGCTCATTTAGAGAACTCCCTGGTTACATAGATAATAGTCACTAAATTCTTAACACATAAGAGAATAAAAATTAACATTGTGAGTTCCAAACTTAACACGTGTGTTTAAAGCATAGGATATCAATGCAGCCATTTTGAACAGGAAATTTAAATCTCCATCGACAGTTAAAAGCAAATACTCAGGCAGAAAACCCCAAAACAATTTTAAAGTTAATGAGATATTTTTAAATATAAAAAAGGTGAAAGGGAACTCTTATATATCTATCTTTTTTGGCTATTTTATATTAAATTTATTAAACAAATATTTGTGCAGCCATGTTTAGTTAAATATGAAATTAAAGTAATCTGTCAATTAACTAATTATCAAATTAACTATTAAAATTAACTGCTTGATTAATTAAAATGAACTATTTATCTAAAGAAATTTAAATATTTAGTTAATTGTGACGATATCTTCACTAAAACCGTATTTATGGCTCATAGTATATGCCAGTATACTTAATCTTGTAATGATCTAATAATAATCTTAATTTAAATAAAAGTTATTGTGCCTGTATGTATGCTCCACACCTGCTCCTAAACCACTGGACTGATTTCAACCAGACTTTGCACACTTTTTATTTAAGACAAGAGAAAGTTCACGTTAACTTTTCAAAGCCCAAGAGTTAATTATAATTTCAGTTAATTAAAAATTAAGCAAGGCATTTTTCCGCAATATCTTTGGAAAACATTATCTCAAGAAACTATTTTTACACCTCATTAATTTTTTTTTTAAATTAGCATTTCAGTGACAAAAATTTCATCTCCATACAATTTGTTTCTCTCATTTTAATATTTTTTCAGAATTAATTTTATACAGAATTCATAACAATATTTTTTATTGTTGAAGAACAAAAATAATATGAATATATATAGTTGCCAGAATACATTCACATAATTCTGGACTAATGCTGAAAGAAAATTTTAAAAGTAGACGATTAACAATTTATATCATGGACCAAATAATGATTGATTGATTTTCATTCTTTAAATTAATGAGTAATTATTAGTTAATTTAATTGTTTCAAAATATTCATTGAACCCTTTCTTTCTTTTACTTTAGTAATTGTTAACGAAATTTGAAGTACCTATATAACAAATAATAATTTATGGAGAAAACAGCTGTTTTTAAAAATCGTTTGTTTCAATTGATATTCTCATTTTAATTAAAAACGTTTCAGACCAGAAAAGGAATTTGTGTATTATTATTTTTATACAATAGTAGTTTTTACATTAAAAATATTAGACATGAAATAATTTTAATCCGGAGCAAAGCCAGGTATATCAGCTTATTTACCGTACAAAAAGTGGACGTGAATGCGGCTGGTGGGAGCACATAACTTCTAAGTAATTCTTGCTGTCAAAAAACTTTCAATATAAAAGTAGTTTGTTATGATAAGGTGATAATTCCTCTAATTGAAATTTTCTTTCCATCTTCAATCGTAACGGAGCTATGGGGAAAAGATAAATTGGGGGAATTGAACATCGCTTTTCAATTCATAACTTCTAATCAATTGTAGCTGTCAAAAAACTTTTAATATAAAAGTTGTTCGTTATGATTATGTGATAATTCCCCTAATTGAAAGTTTCTTTTTATCTTCAATCATAACAGAGCAATGGGGAAATGATAAATTGGGGGGGGGGATTTGAATATAGCTTTTCAGCTCATAACTTCTAAGCAATATTAGCTGACGAAAACTTTTAATATAAAAGTTTTTCGTTCTGATAAGGTGATCATTCACCTAAATGAATTTGTTTTTCTATCTTTAATCGTAACAGAGCTATGGGAAATGATAAAATGGGGGAGGGGATTGAAGTGGGATTTTAGCTCATAACTTCTAAAAAATTGTAGCTATCAAAAAAGTTTCAATACAAAAGTTTTTTGTTGTGATAAGGCAATAATTCGCCTAATTTGAATTTTCTTTCTATCTTCAATCGTAAGGGAAATGTGGGAAAATGAAATTTTCAGTCCCCCACCTTTTCAACCCACCTTTGAGCTGGTTAGCCCATCTACAAATTCGGTCGATATTTTCACCGAACTTGCAACATATCCCTCGCCGGTTAAAAACTAATCAAAATTACTCTAGTTATCGTGTTCATAAAATAACATGGGCAAAAGCGCTATACGTATACATCTCTACTACTAATAATAAGGAAAAGAACATTTCGCCCTGTATTCTCATAAGGATTAGACCTGCAAGAATGAAACCGGGTGGAAGAGACTGCAAATGACGAGAGCTTTCCAACAAGGGGTAACATGCATAGGTTAAAACGTACTTTAAGTTAGGGGGAGAGGAGGGGAAGGGGGGAATCACTTTTCAGCTCACAACTTCTAAGCAATTGCAGCTATCAAAAAAGTTTAAATGCAAAAATTGTTCTATATGATAAGGCAATAATTCGCCTAATTTGAATTTTCTTTCTATTTTCAATTCTAAAGGAATTATGGGAAAATGAAATTTTCCACCCCAACAAGTTCCACCCCCTTTGAGCTGGATAGCTCATCTACGAACTCGACCGAGATTTTCACTATCCTTACAATATATCCCAAGTTGGTTAAATTTACATCAAAATTACTACAGTTATCGTGTTCACAAAATAACATGGGCAAAAGCGTTATACATATATATATATATATATATATACCTATATATAAACTTTTTAACGAACGGTGGTTTTGGGTTCTAGGGGTCATGATGGGTGAAGATCTGTAGAAATTTTTCGAAAGTCGTGTCATGAGAACCATTGCAATAGGTAGACTTCCTATAAGGAATTTACCTAATAACAACATGGCCATTTTTTGTGGTGATGTTTGGTGGTCGAATAATCATTTCAATTTTAACATAGGACTACGTTCCTCCCATTGGGGTCTCAGGAAGGAATTTGATTCACACGCCAAAACGCCACAAAACACGTTGTACTGGAGATCCTCTATGTCTTGGTAACTACATATGTTAAAAACATGACTAATATCTTATTTTAGAGATAAAGGGTAACAACAGAAGTTACAAAAAAAATTTGAAAATCGAAAAAGAGTTACGCGTGTAAAGTAGTCCTACGCATTAAACATCAGCGGATGTTTGAAAAAGACAGCCTCCGGTCATTTTTTGTTTTTATCAATGACGGCAATGTCATAATTTTGTGGCCATTTAAATTTGGAATCTACAACTTTTGAAAAAAAATTATGCTCTGCCTATCTTAAGAAATATTAAAAATTTGAACAACAAATTGTTTTATGACTTTCTCCCCTATAATATTTTACCAGTGCAAATCATTAATAGCAGGTTTCTTACTGATGAAATCATCACTACTTTCAATATTTGCATCTACTGACATTGTTGAACTTGTACTTCTAATTGAATAATTGTCAGACTCTAAATCAAATGTATCGTAAGAGTCCTACATATTTTTTTTTCGATTTTTCAGGGAAAAGTTTTGTTTTAACCTTTGGTAGTTTCCAAGAAAATTTAACTTGTGATCTTTGTTGCTTTTCTTTTCGTGATAATTTCAATAGCATTTCTTCAATTTTTTTTTGTTTTTCAGGAATGGAAACCAGACTAGCTGATTTAGCTCTTTTCCTAAACCCTTTCATAATGTGAAGCAAGGCTTTTGGATAAGGTTGCACAACATCTGGATAAACAGTTAGTTGCTTTAACTATTTGAGGTCCCAGGAATAGGAAAATTTACAGACATATGACCAGAAAAAGAAAAATTAATTACAATATTCTGAAGTAAGTTGACATCTTAACGGGGAGTAAAATCTGAAGAAATCTAGAAATTTTCAATAGACGCACTTGATCGCTCCATACCTATCAGCGACAAATGAGATTTTTTTTGGTAATTTTTTATTTTTTACGAAAGCCGCTATCTCAGATATATCTTAAACATAGCAAATTTTGCAAAAATAAACTACTCAAATGCCCTAAATAACAAATTTAATGAACACTAATTTCCCTGTAGTGATAGTTGAGCCATGGCTCATGTATTCTCAGTCTCAGTGTCACAAGTATCCCCACTATCACCATTTCTGTTTACCAAGCTATAACTAAATAAAATCTGTAGATATTTAAACGGTTTTAAACTTAAAATGTACATGAAATTATAATTATTTCAACTAAAAATACTATTACAGCTTAAAACCAAAATTTGAATACAAAAAATATGAAATTTAGACACCGTAAAATTTACTCCAGACAATAAAAAAGAATTATTGTTCATGACACTTTCAAAATGGCACCAAATTATTTGATTTCTTTTTCACATATCTAGAACTATAAATGTGTTTAAATGTTTTCAACTGAGGAAAAAAAATAAACCAGCTGTAGAGAATAAAATGTGGTAGCTCAAGTATCCCTACTCTCCCCTACATTATAAATTCAATGATAAGAAAAAAATATAAAAGATGCTGTTTTATTTTGAAGGGTGTTTCTTCTTTCTTCATCTTTCCTCCATAAATATCTTTCTTTCATAAAGTTGGAAAAATTAAATCCTTGCAATTGCCATCGTCCTTTTTCTTCACTTTCAGTTCTGTACCTGAGTGATAAACAATCTTCAAACAAATTTTGCTGATTATAATGTCTTTATCGTATTTGCATCATTCTCACAGCATCTTCGGATGGACACAAATGTCATAGCTGTAGGTCTAAAAGAGCAGATAATCAACACTCTCTAAAAAATAAATTGATATTGGCAATGCATCGCGATTTAAAACTTCGTTTGGCTCTCCAGTAAAATCTTAAAATTGTTAATTAAGATTGTTTACCTATGACATTATAACTGTGTATGTTCCCGGCAGGGAGCATCATGAGTGCGTGGATGAGATAAGTAAGTGCGTTTTTGCTTCTCCTGGGGTTGAGTAACCTCCACTCCAATGACGGGACGTACCTCCTTTGGGTTGTGGCCGGAGATGGCTCCAGCATTAGTTTCCGACAACCGTTGTAGAGAACGTACCTCAATTAATCCGGCTCCGGCAGGCCAGGGCTAGCTCATTTGTGCGTACAGAGTTATCGTCCCCACCGTGGGGCACCAAGAGTACGTGGATTAGAAGTCGCCGGATAAGGAGGCGCGTTCTCGCTTCCCTGGTGGGCATATTAAATGGTGTGGATTAAATTCCCCTTCATCATTGACGAGACTTACCTTCTTCGGGAGGGACAAGGCCATAGCAGGTGATGGTCTTAAGGATTCCGACCTATGTATTAGAGCTGTTGCAGTGATCGTTCTTCAACGGACTCCGGATGCTACGCAGGGCGTTGGTAGCTCTATTTTGTGGTACAGAGTTATCGTTTGGGTTCATTGCATTTGGATGCGTTCACAAAGGATGGTTGTCATGTTTGTTGTATTATACACAATTTGTAGGAAAAAATGCAAAATTTAAAGCTACATAAACTCATTGATAAGAAAAGAAATATAAAAGAACTATCTTGGAAGAATATTTCAACGATTTATTAATAATTCTTTCAAAAATTTGGATTTCACAGAAGCCAAAAATTTATTCCATTGCTGCTGGTATTTTTAATTTAGATTTTGTCAACTTTTTGCTTATCGAGTAAAACCTTTCAATTGCTATAGTCTGTTATCTTCATTTTCAGATATCGTTTGTTTTCATCGCAATTCAATGCATTTGCAACGGATGGTCTTAGACATGTTTCGCTATTTACTCAATGTATAGATAAAGGTTTTTAGAATTGTTTAAGTAGTTGATCTTGAACGTACTGTATTTCTAACGGAAGAATTGAATTCTACAAATTAATGGAAAATTAGGGTTGATTTGTATGCCAGTGCGGATATCAAAAAAGATTAACATTACAAAACACAAACACACAAGCCCACACCGGTCCAGTCTATCCAAAAGAAATTTGTAGTTTAAAAATCCCATAGATGCAAAAGAATATCAAAAGTCACGGTTCAGCTTTTTCATCAATGGAGTGATTTGAATGAAAGAACCTCACCAACACATCAAACTGAATAAAATTTTAAAAAATATTATTCCATTGAAATACCCAAAAATTTAAAAATACACACAGCAATATGGGTCATTAACACAAAAAGGTACTTTTTACAGTCCCGTGGTGATAAAAATTAGAAAGTGCAACAAATGTCCAAATATTCTTGTTCGTATGTATAATTTAAGTTTTAAGAAAGCTATTCAATACCTTTCCACTAAAAAGTTTAACGGTCATTTTTCAATGAATATAAGACAAAAATCCCTTCCATGGAAGTCCCTTCACATGAAATTCAAAATAATTTTTACTAAAACTGAAACATTTTTTTTATAAAATTGCATTTTTCTTCAGTATTAACTAGTTTAAAGTCTCTAGTCAAGGTGTAAACAAATATTTTTTTAAAAATTATTTTTATTTAGTACTTAATTTTTACACTTTGTCCCTAGTCCAAATAACAAATAGTCATAAAAACACAGGGTTTAGGAAGCTAAAGCACCTCAACAAAATAAGGCAAAAGTGATTAAAATGACACGGATTAAACTTTTTATGGAAAAATCTGCTAGAATTAAAATTTAAAAGGGCGAGTTAAAATCCTAAAGTTAAAAGTTTAAAAA
Organism: Araneus ventricosus; assembly: GCA_013235015.1. Classification (NCBI taxonomy): domain Eukaryota; kingdom Metazoa; phylum Arthropoda; class Arachnida; order Araneae; family Araneidae; genus Araneus; species Araneus ventricosus. Next base: position 4,145 of record BGPR01038092.1, on the reverse strand, counting down.
TAAAAGTTTAAGTTGAACTCGAGCCAGCGCAGATAGCTTCGATTATTTCAAAACAAGAGATCAGCTTATCACGATTAATTTTGCATGTCAAAATGTTTTCGGAATGCTGTGGTAGAGAAGTAAATTGAATAAAAAAATGTAGTGTAGTTTTTTTAAGTTTATTTACCTTCGAAACAATGAAAATTGTATTTCATAAATAATTTTTAAATATTGTGTTATTGGTCAAATAAAGGCAACTGTTTTTCCATATTTTACCACTGCTTTCCCATACCGACCCTCTCACAACCCAAGGTTACAAGATCGTAACTCCCACCATCTCTGTAGAGAAGAATTAGTTGTTCTTTAGTTGAATCGGGTTCGAAGCACGATATGAGTGAAAGTCCACCATGTTTGTTTGTCTGGTGCCTGTTTAATCTGACGTGAATCCGACTTCCTCCCGCTGATGTGGTGAGGAAGTTAGGAGAAAGAGGTTTGAACTCAGGAGCAGTCCTCGTAATCAAAAAAAATTAAAATTACGAGTTCAAAATTACGAGTTTCGTCCAAAATATCCCTCGTGTTTCTTCAAAAGAAAACGTTAATGTTACCAAAGTAAACCTGTCTTATCCCGATAAACTTTAATAATAGGAATTTTTTAGATACCATCGATTTCCTCCAACGTAATTGTCATAATTCCCTAAAATTTTAAATGAAATCAAAATAAGTTATAAGGGATATGATATGCATAACAATAAAATTTCCATTTAACTGTACGAAAAATCTAATATGGCGTCATTTAGATTGCGTTTCGTTCAAAATGTTAGGATTGGATTTAATTAATTCCAATTTCCACAAAAGAGGGCGCTGCGGTCATTAATAGCTCGCGTTAAACCTCAGCACATCCTTCTCCTTAGAGGCATCAACAAGAAAATAATATCATCTACCTTGAGTCATTTGAACAATGATACATTTTTTGCAAAATCACCAATAAGGTAAAATGTGAAAAGGATGTTTAATTAAGCCCAAAGTCCTAAAGAGGGCGTAATTTTCATTTTATGATGTTTCAGTATTGTGGGAATTTCGCTCCGGAAACATTGCTTCCGTGGAATATTAGGAGGCCGGGGAGAAGAGTGAAAAGTGTTTTGTATTTCTGTCACTGCCATTTCTTTTCTTATTCCTTTACTGCATCAAATAGTGCTAAAGATCCAATCTTAGAACCTTTATTCCTTAACCCTCTTCACATTTTGTAACATTCATGTTTTCATACCACATCCCTACCAAATAACAATAATGCCAATTTTCATTTCACAGCCCAAATATAAAAATCTAGACTTTTTATAAAAGAAAAGACGAAAAATTCCATAATCTTGTGTAATGCTAAATTTAAAAATTTTATATAGAAATTCCTGCAATATTAAAAGTGGTACTACATTTCTACAATATTTCAAACCTTCATTCTAAAGTATTCATAGCTGAAATCTCATTTTAAATCGAAACTTATTTATTCCCGTTTGTAAAGCCAGTTTATACGTGATCAAACCTATTTTATTTTTCAACTCTATAAATGGGTGAGTTTTCCGCTTTGTTTATATTTGCGGTTCCGTCTTACCTATCAATGTCCGGTGCTAATGTTAAGTCAATGGCATTTTCAAATTTTCAACACTCTGTTTGAAGATGTTTATTAATGCTTAAATTGGAGTTTTCTAATGTTATGGCTTACAAATACTTTGAAAATATTAATTTTCAAGTTCCTATTGCTGTAGATCTCAATGTTTATTTAAAATAAGAGCTAAATTTTGTTGAAAGGTTGCCATAATTATTCTTTATTGCTCTTTTTGGCGCTTTGTGGCCTGAAAAAAGAAGTAATTTTAACTTGGAGTTTTATAATGAATCTAAATGGATTAGGCGATCGTTTAAATTGGAGGGACCTGGAAAACTGTAGTAAGGTCTCAACACGGAAGTTCTTTGAAACCAAAATATAAAAATCAGTAAACTCGCTCATAGGGTGGGTGGGCAAAAAAAATCCGCAGACATTTCAAAAAACCATTATGAAACAAGCGGATTGTAAAATGGTCCCGGAGGAAGCATTTGCGGATTTGTTTTTGGCGTTGAAAAAATTTAGTACAAGAAATCCCCATCAGCCGGCACTATAAGCAGTAATCATGCAGAAAAAGATGCAAATTCTATTTATAAACCTGCAGTAGCAACAATTCAATTAACGAATAGTATAGCTGCCTTCCAAGCAGTAAACCAGAGTTCGGATCCTGCCCAAAGCAGTTTTATTTTTCACTAGTCACTATTAATCTGTATAAGAGCCCGCAGCACTAATGCTGCCGGCTCTTATCTCATGAAAGTGTCATGAGATAAGAGTTTCATCAGAGGGGGTCTAACTAATGAATGCACATGCTCCAGTTTTTCTAGTCTCAGATTACCCACAGGACAACTTCTGAAAGGAAGAAAACAATTTGTCATCAACTTCTACTTACATATGCTGGCATACATATTTACGCTGATTCAGTTTATAAGGTAATTCGTTCTTATTCCTCTGCTTATCGGACACTGCTAATAATCCAATCCTAGAACAATTTGTAACATTCACGTTTTCATATCACATCCCTTCCAAATGACAGCAATACTAATATTTATTTACCAGTCCAAATATAAAAATCCAGCATTGTCTTAACCCATTAACCGCTGACGTTGCGTTACCGCAACGGTAAAATAAATGCTTATGAAAAATTATCTACCTAATCTAATTATCTACTATTAAAAATTTTATGTTAATATTAGTTTTTGAGTAGGGCATAATATGGAGAATATTTCAGTAAAAATATTTGCCTTTACCGATAATTTTATTTTTAAAAGCGAGTTCCTAACTTGATGCTTTTTTAACAAAAACTTGGACCTGGTCTTTCCGGAGACAAAATACAACTAGAGAAACATGAGTATTAGAGGTGATCTATTGTTTGTCAAGGTCACAGCTTAACACAAAATTCCATCAGTCAGTTATTTGTGGTTTATCGGAGGGGATTGAAAAACAGGTGTTGCGCTCACGCAACGTCAGCGGGAAAAGAGTACTTCAGTCACTTACTCTCACCCTTAGATATTGTGGTAATTTTTCTCCTTCAGCGATCAAAGAAATGAAGAACAAGATTTTTTACATTAGAAGATACTCTTCAAAGATTTTTTGATGATGATTAAAAGAGTGAAATTGATTTTGTTGTTATTTGTCCAGAAAATTAAAAGTCGGTGGCCAAGAAGAAGAAATGATAATATTTCAAATAATCACAATAATGCTTTACAATGTTGTAGGTCCATTACTCAAGAACGTTGATGAAGAAAGTTTTTTCTCACAATCTCGTCCTCATAAACAGTATAACACAAAAGTGGGAGGATAGTCCAGTCAAAATAGACATTCAACTTCGGAAAAACTCGCATGGAGCTGAAAATCGGTACAGACCTTAAATAAATCATCATAAATAAAATGTCAAAAGTCCCCATCGATCCCACTTCGGCTAAAAATTTTATGCTAGGTCAAAGGTCGAAAAATCGGTTTTTCGCAAATATCTCTTAAACGGTAAGTGTTATCGTAAAAATAGTTCATACAAAGTTTGTAAATCATGCAATTCTGTACAAAAAGAGGTTTTTTATATCTATTTTAATGAAACAAATTTTATCATACAGTTTTCAATTTATTTTTAAAAAATTGTGTTAAGATTAATCTTCAAATTCTTCTTCACCTGTCATCTAAATAATCTTCAAATTCTTCTTCAATTGTAAGCTAAATAATCTTCAAATTTTTCTTCAACTGTCATTTAAATAATCTTCAAATTCTTCAACAGTGATATGTTATTCTTCGCTTTCTTCTTCTTCTCCTTGTTGCTGGATCTCTATAGATTGCTCTAAGAAAAAAGATGGATCAGATACCTCTTCATTGATATCATAGGTATCTTCATGTGTTGTATTTGATTCAATATTAGAGTAAGACTTGCCTTGGCAATTACTACATACTTGTGAACAAAACAATACGGATATGTTATGTGTAACAATAAAATTTCCACTTAACTATACCAAAATTAAAATATGGCGTCATTTAGATTGCTTTTCGTTCGAAATGGTGGGACTGGAGGTAATTAATTCCAATATTTACTAATTAAGTTGATGCAACC
>BGPR01038091.1:0-12543 GCA_013235015.1 Araneus ventricosus | reverse complement strand
TTTTTTTTTTTTTTTTTTGCTCTGGCTTTTTCAATAAAGTTGCACGCATACCCAACCAACCGACAGGGAGCCATCCTGGCTCCGAGTTCGGGGGTATGCTGTGGTGTTAAGTATGGTTTGGTTTCATGGCGCAAAAACCATTTTTGATTATGCTGCGCCAAACATATTGTCTAGGACAAATTCTTAGTATAGGAGTTCCGTTAAAAGCAGTCTGTCATACGTTATGACGTGTCAATTTGTAAAGTCTATAAAAAACTTGCAACAAGGAAAAAATTACCTTAAAACATGGTATACATATCAGATAAAAGAGTAAAAACAAATCATTTTTAAACAGTAAAAAGTTGTGTATGAGGATCTTTGTGAAGGATGTCTTTAAGAGTGCTACAGGATGAGGGGAATCAGCGGATGCGTTGATGATTAAATTCTTGACATTCAATAAGAATGTGAAAAACAGTCATTTGGCATTGGCATGCTGTGCAAAGAGGTGAGGGTTCCCCCAATAACAGATGCCTGTGCATGAATCGAGTGTGTCCGATTCTTAATCTGGTAAGAACTGTGTCGAACTTTCTGGTAGGTAAACTGGGCCAACAATCTATTAGACGTTTAGTTGAATGAAGTTTATTTGTGTCTTTATGATCCCATTGGGCTTGCCATTTTGAGTGGAGGATAGATTTAATATATTTTTTGGCATCGTTGGCAGGGACAGGAGAGTTTAAACTGATGGTGGCAGACTTAGCAAGATTTTCAGCAAGTTCTTTGCCAGCTATACCGACGTGAGAGGGAACGTGGTAAGAACTGTGTCGAGCTTCCTGATAAATCAAGGTAAACAAGGCCAACATTCCATTAGATTTTTAATTGAATGGAGTTTATTTGTGTCTTTATGATCCCATTCAGCTTGCCATTTTGAGTGGAAGATAGATTAAATATATATTTTTTGACATCGTTGACAGGGACAGGAGAGTTTAAAGTGATGGTGGCAGACATAGCAATGTCTTCAGCTAGTTCATTGCCGACGTGAGAGGGAATCCAGCAAAAGAGAAAAGAAAGAACTCTGCTAGTAAGACGATCGTCCAATTCAAGGATGTTGAATGCCAATGGGTGACTGAACCTATGAAGTGAGGTCATGGATTCTACGGCACTTAATGGATCTGAATAAATGATGTAATTACCAGGTGGACTACTAGAAATTTCAGATAACGCATGTAGAATGGCAGTGATTTCTGCAGTAAAAATAGAGCATGATATGTGAAGTTGAAAAGAGAGAGTAGAATTGATAAAAATACAGGCAATTGAAGGCCAAGATGAGCATTTTGAGCCATCACTGCTCAGTATGAAAATGTGGCTAATACCCAGGTATTTTATGTTGCGCTGCGAACTTCCCATTTGATATTCATCTAAATTTGATGAGTGGAGTCTTTGAAACCCAAGCTTTAGTTTCATTTAAATATTTATTTGAACTGTAAAATGTTCTAATAAAAGCATAAAAAAGAAGATAGGATAGGTTGCATCCCAGAAACATACAGATACTTTTATCCATAGATACATCAGCAATTATTGATGTATTTACCCGTAAATATTTTCAGTAATAAGATCATTTCATTGATGCAACCTTTTTCTTTCTTCATTCTGCTCCTTACCCAGGTAGCACAATATGTTGCACGATATTATACAATATTGTTCGATATTGTATAATATTATATGATATTATACAATATTGTTCGATTTTGTATAATATTATATGATATTATACAATATTGTGAATATCGTTCAATATCGTACAATATCCTTGTGCTACTGGAGTACATGTATTATTATTATTAATATTATTAATCCATCGGGATGGAACTGACCAGACAAGGTTTACGGTTTTAAAAAACCGTCTCGGCGTAAAGAAGAATTACTACAGATTTTTATAATTTTAATGTGACGGTATGCAACATGGACTTTTGGAACCTCGGTGTGTTTTTAGCGCTTTTGTAGTTGCGTGTTTTCGTTTCAAAATATTTATGTGTTTACATTTTTATAATTAATGTGGTTTTGAGCTTTGAACTGTTGTATTCTCTGCAACTACATTTTTTTTCTTTGTGTTTGCATTCACTTTGTGGCTTGTGTTCTTTGTATGTTTTTGATCATGCACTCTGTAAATGGAGTCATCTCTGTAGTGTGCTCTCTTTGAATAAATAAATATCTATCTCAATGCTTTTTCATTTATTGTCCAATAAACATAAAATTTAAATTTCTCTACTTAACATATTACATAGGTAATTGGCATCACCTCCATATACGAGGATAATTCAGAAATTAGGTGTGAGAAATCAGAAGAGGTAATAACGTCATTTCTAAACCGCTGTAGGTCATAAAAATTTTATATCGTCGTGACGAAAGTCAAACCTCATAGCTTATGTAAACCAAAACACTTCAACTTTACAGACTTTCCTCATCTGACATAAGAATCATAAAGAACACTAAAACACTTTCGATAATTTAATAAAAAAAACAACGAAATAACTAACCAAAAAATGTTTTCGACCGCGTCGAAGCTACAAATACAAGTGCAATGACTAGAAAAGTAGGAAAATATTCGAGCATGTCAAGCCAGAAGGTAATGTTGTCACGATTTTTTTAAATGAAAATTAAGAACAAACAGTTGTAGTGATTTTAAATTAATTCAAAAATTTTGTATCGTCGTGAAGATTGTCAAAAACCTCATAGCTTATACAAAGCAAAGCACTTTAACTTTACAGACTTTCCTCATCTGACAATAACAATAAGAATCATAAAGAACACAAAACCACTTTCGATAATTTAATAAAAAACACAATGAAATAACTAACCAAAAATTGTTTTCGATCGCCTCAAAGCTACAAGTACAAGAGCAATGACTAGAAAAGTAGGAAAATGTTCGAGCATGTCAACCCAGAAGGTAATGTTGTCACGATTTTATAATTATTTTTCATGAAAATTAAGAACAAACAGTTGTAGTGATTTTAAATAAAATCAAGATTTTTGGTTTGGCTCTGGGGGGGGCTGTAGCCCGATATGCCCCCCCCCCGGATTCGCCACTGTCCAAACGTGATTCCTCTGAAGATCCGCAGTGTGTGCGGGCATGTTGCACGTTAAATCATACGTGGGAGGCCAAACGTCCTTCCGCAGATGTGTTGCGGAAGTTTGAAGAGGGGGTGCCAGCTCAGATGTCGTCTTCGTCATCTGTCTGTGGTTTAATACTACGAGGTCCTTCCCCAAATAGACATCGTGTTGCTTCAAAATGGGAAGTTAATATAACTAAACTAGAGCCAAGACAGGACGAGGGCATGCAATTTGGAGAGGATAACGAATGCATTGTATCGTTCTGAAGCCTAGCTCTATCTATTACAAATATTAACCAGCGGGAGTGGTCTCCCCCTAAACTTTCTCGAATACTCCTAACACATGTGGAGAAAAAATAAGCTAAAAGACAGTAAAATGATCAAGTGTCCCTAACGCAGTGGAGAAAAAGGCTTGGGAATCGGAAGCTTCGAGGCAAAAGGCGTGGGTAGAAGCGGAAAGGATTAGCACGAGTGAATAGAGCAATTACGCAATAACGGCCTCGCGTCATTGTGTGATGAGAAAAGACAAATAAGCGATTTGAACAAGTTTTTTCCGATTGAAACGAAAATTGGTCATGGATCTACAATTAATGTTAGCAGGCACCATACCAATTTTTATTTATCAAAGCCGTAGGGTGTACGAGTTATAATGTTCAGAATTATACGATTATACATACCGACAGACAGTCAACCCTTTGACGGATTTGGCCCAAAATTTGATACGGACCTACATTCCTGCTGATAAAACTGTGTGCCGAATTTTATCCATCTAGCTATTCAAGTTTTTGAGTTATAGTGTTCATATGAACGAGGACAGACAGATTTCCCGTAGACAGATTTTGTCCAAAATTTGATAGAAGCCTACAAATTATGTGCAAGATCTCGTACTAAATTTTGTCCCCGTAGTTCTAATAGTTTTTGAGTTATCGTGTTCACAGACACACGTAATTCCAAAATTGTGTTTTTCGGACTCGGGGAGGTCTAAAACGTGGAGATTCGTCAAAATCTCGAGTTCGAATTTTTTGACGATTACAATACTTTCTCTTTGTATACTTCGTATCAGTGGCGAATCCAAGGGGGGGAGCTATCGGGCTACAGCCCCCCCAGAGCCAAGCCAGAATTCCTGATTTAATTTAACATCATTACAACTGTCTTTTCTTAATTTCTCTCCTTCAAAAAATAATAGAAACGTTTCAGCATTGCTTTCTAGCTTGAATGGCTCGAAAATTTTGCTACTTTTGTAGTCATTCCACTTGTACTTGTAGCATTGACGCGGTCGAAGACATTTTTGGGCTAGTTATTTCATCGTGATTTTTATTAAATTATCGAAAGCACTGTATTGTTCTTTATGATTTTTATTGTCAGGTGAGTAAAGTATGTAAAGTTAAAGAATTTTGGTTTACTTTAGCCTTGAAGTTTGACATTCATCACGACGATACAAAGTCTTTGTGACCTCAGCCCCCGCCCCCCAGACCGGAATCCTAGATTCGCCACTGCTTCGTATACGAGAAAGTAAAAACGTAGTGAGCATGTGCAAAGTCCTTTTTGATTGCATCATAATTTTATGCAAATAATAACGTACGTACGACAAAACTTGATCAATACTTTAACGTGATGTGTGTGCTCTGATGTATATAACAACACTGCAGTTCATGCACTAATTTATTCTTACTATTTTGCTTATACCATTTCTGGTTCAAGGGTATATATCAATTTATTATCGCAATAATAAAATTCCTAAACATATACAATGCCTTATAAATATTATACAGGAATTCCATTAAATGCATCATAACCATTAAAAATGCATTACCAAAAGACGCCAAAATTAAAGGGTAAAACCCGAAAATTAGCTTCGGATGCGCAATTTTTTGAGAAAGATGAGGTCAAAATGTTAAAAGAAAAAATACCATCATCTTGTATATTCACTTTTACGCTTAGCGGTGTATATCCATTTGCTCATTACCTCTCAAGGTTAACGTTATTTTTATCAGCATTATGCATTCCAAAATGCACAATAATTGATGTGTACTTGATGGGCATTATGCTTCCAAATAATTTGAAGAAATCTAGAATTTTCCAAAATTCATTTTCATCCTCGACAATGAGGGTAGAATTCCTAAGCTTTTGTGATATATTTTGTTTAAGTAGTTTCAATAAAATCTGTAACTTTTTTTTAAAAACTGCGAAGGAAAGATATCCAATGGGTACTTCAAAATTTAAATGTAAATAAATAATTCTTTCTATGCTTCAGACGTCATTAAAAAAATATGACTTTGAAATACAAACTATTTATTTTTTAATATTAAGTGTACCAGGATTTGAACATATGTACTATACTTAATCACACTGAATCATTATTATTCACACTATTATCAAATTGGCTCTAAAAATTCTTGTAGGAAAATGCAGTTCTTTCTTTTAAATAAATATTTATAATACTTAAATTTTCATCAAATCTCGTGTTAATCAGTAAACGCATTTAGCATTAACTTCTAATTTCATTCTTTTTTCATAAAGAATAAATATTGCAAAGAAAGTAAAAGAAAAATCTTTTTATAATTCATAATTTTGCCGTAATGAATTCTTACTTAACTTTAACAATTTATTGAACGTAACAAAAGTACAGTTGACGCTCGTTATAACGACCCTCCTCGTAGCACAGCAAAAGGTCTTTATAACGAGTGATCGCTATAGTGGATATAATTAAAAAATGTGCACATGCACTCTCAGCAGTTCCGTAAAAATAGGCTATTTTTAAAGAGATTCCAACTAAATACTCAAATTATTTTTTTATCATTGGTATTAAAAATAAAATTTTATCAATCAAGAATATATTTCTAAAATAGATTTTAAAGTAGAAAATAGAGGAATTTTGGAAAAATACCGGGGAGAGTGTCCACTGAATTCGGACTTTGTATTGGGATTGGACGAAACTGGACGGTCGTTATACCGAAAGTAATATAACATAGAGTGCATAGGGAAACATAGTTGGGGATTTTATCACTGGTCGTTATAATGGAATGGTCTTTATAATGTGTGGACGTTATAACGAGCGTCGACTGTATATGAGTTTTTAGAATTCTTTAATGATTCGTGAAGAAAAAAATAATGCCACAAACACGTTTTTTTTAACTTAAATATTAAATCTTCACGAAATTCATTTCTGATAAAAAATAAAATATTTATTACCAGTAGCGTACCTGCAACTTTTGCCACCCGGGACGAACTTTCAATATCCCGCCCTTCCTGTACAAGTTACATAAACCTCAGAATAAAAATAAATAAATTCAAGGGGAAAAAATTGATTTAATAGCGCAATTCGTCGTTTGACGTCTTTTATCTCTGCAGATAGGTTGTGAAATCGTGCTTCTACCGACAGACTTTCTTTCACATACCAGTAATTTACCGAAGTCAACGGGAGTGATCTCTCCTACACTTTCTCGTATACTTCCCCAAAAGGGTGTGGTTTCCCTTCCCCACGCGTGAATAAAAAAAATCGAAGCTACTGTAACCCAGAATCCAATGACTATCAGAAGGTTTCTCATTGTATATTATAGTGATTGTAAAATATTTAGGTAAAGAATCAAATTCAAAGAGATTCGTACCGATTAAAACGCATCTATCACACACTGCTAGGTTCCGCTATTCGGCTCAAGGACGAAGTGACGTAATTCGCTCAATAGCTTCCGCGTACGCAGAGATTGCTACCAGTACGCATGCGCATGGAGAATCGGATTAGAAAAATTAATTATGCAGTTTGAAAGCCTTTTTTCTAACCGACTGACACGAAAATTGGACACAAATCTACAATTAAGGTAAGAAGGCCACATACCAAATTTTATTTATCTAAGTAACCTTGATAAGTAACCTTTATTGCGATTAAAAATATGCGATTATACAGACCGATAGACAATCAAGCCTACGACGGATTTTGTCCAAATTTGATACGGACCTGCATTCATGATGATAAAACTGTGTACCAAATTTTATCCATCTAGCTATTCCAGCTTTTGAGTTATAGTGTTCACATGACCGTGGGTAGACAGACAGACAGACTTTCCGAGGACGGATTTTGTCTGAAATTTGATAGAAACCTACAAATTATGTGTAAAGATCAAATACCAAATTTCATCCCCGTATCTCTAATAGTTTTCGAGTTATCATGTTCACAGACACACAGACAGACATAATTCCAAAATTGTGGAGATTCGTCAAAATCTCGAGGACGAATTTTTTGACGATTTCAATACTTTCTCCTTGTATACTTCGTATACGAAAAAGTAAAAAGGGCGAAAATATGAATTATAATTACAAGAGATTTTTTTTTTTATGTACACAATGATTGAACTAGTTTCGCTGCTCTTCTTAGTTTTAAAATTGTTTTCCTGCATGTCTGATTTTGCCGCCCGGGGGTCAGCGTCCCCCCACGCCCGACCCCCATAGGTACGCCACTGTTCTTTACAATATTCTACAATTTTAATATTAATTTTTTCTACATTCCCATCGCAAATAAAAAAAATCTCTGTTTAAACCAGCGGGAGTGTTCTCCCCTAAACTTTCTCGTATACTTCCCCCCAAAAAAGGTGCCGTTTCTTTGCCGTGCCAAAAAATTCGAACCTACTGTTACCCAAAATCCAATGACTATCAGAAAGTTTTTCATTATAATGATTGAAAAATATCTAGGCAAAGAATGAAATTCAAAGAGATGCGTAACGATTTTCCTCTCTTACCGGCTCAAGGACAAACTGACGTAATTCGCTACTCCGTAATGAAATTCCGTTCCATTCTTCCAGTACGCATGCGCGTGGAGATAACGGATTCTCTTCAAAAGTAAATTATACAGACCGACAGACAGTCAACTCTCTGACGGATTTGGCCCAACATTTTATGCGGACTACATTCATGAGATAAAACTGTGTACCAAATTTTATCCATCTAGCTATTCAAGTTTTTGAGTTATAGCGTTCGCATGACCTCGAACATACAGACAGACTTCCCGTTGACGGATTTTGTCCAAAATTTGATAGAAACCTACAAATTATGTTTAAAGACCACATACCAAATTTCATCCCCGTAGCTCTAATAGTGTTCGAGTTATCGTGTTCATAGACAGACACACAGACATACATGATTCCAAAATTGTGTTTTTCGGACTCAGGGAGGTCTAAAACGTGGAGATTCGTCAAAATATCGAGTTCGAATTTTTTGACGATTACAATACTTTCTCTGTAAATATGTATTTCTATAAAAAGTTACAGGGAATAACCGGATGTTTTATTTATATTTTTTCCGCTGAAAGAATGAGTTGTCGAGAAAAATTATTGCGCAATTTGAGGCAACACGTGGTTAATGAAGAGGAAGAAACTCCGCGCAAACTTCCTTTTAAAAAAGAATGACGCATACTTAGCACGCATCGTTAATTAAAATGTCAGCATGATGAAGTGTTATTGTACTCCGTCTTAATTAAAAGTTAATGTTCCTGCTTGGGAAAAAGCACTTTTACAATTTCATATTGTACCCTGAACAGGAAAAAACACTTTTATTCTTCTTCACAAGAATTTACAGTTAAAAACAACATAATTTTTTCCAGAAAATTACTTAGTAACCATAATGAAAAACGATTGTATCATAAACATTGGAACCTTGGGAATTCGAAATTTCGGATAATTTCAACACCTTTTCTTAATTTTCTGCAAACTTTTTACTAAAAAAATGAAGGAAAATAGCAATTAGGAATCAGAAAAAAACATAAGAAAGGCGCAGTTCGGGTCGGCGCCTTAGATTATTCTTGAAAACGTCGGGATAAAATCATAAAACAATTTCGTATTGATATGTAATTCAAAAAAAAAAAAAAAATTCTCAATTCCTTTATTACAATATTGACACAGAGTAGTAGTACTATGGTTACAGAATAGATAAATAACACGCTACCACAGACCCTTACTACATGCGATAAACTTGTAATTTTTCTTTTCTATAACCATTACACTACTCTATGTAAATATTGTAATTAAGAGATTGATAATTAAATTACATATTAAAATGAATTACTTGTTGTATAATTTTATCCCAACGACGACAAACCGAATTGCATCTTTCTTACGTTTTATTTAGAGTAGCTTTTGATGGCACCATCTGTTGACGATATATAGAACCACATTTCGCGTATGTGCAGTAAAACATTATTTATTACAAATGCTCATATTTCCCGTAATATTCAAAGTTTGGAATCCAAATTTTAATACAATGTTTCTTTTACGTATTGTCAAGTATTCTGTAAGTTTCGTACAATTTGAAAGAAAACTCTACAATGTTATAATCAGAAAGCATGCGAAGTTTGAAATTCTCAATTTAATATAGATTTTTACTTATATTCTGATAAATATTTTTTATTGTCTCGCTTTGAGTCCTTGTAATACTCCTCAAGCTCTTTAAAATAACACCAAAATCAACCTCCTAGCTAAATGCGTTTCCACGCTACACTTATTTATAACCTTACATAAAGCTAATTCATAACAATCACGCGCATGCATCTACGCTGGTACGATGACGTCACAGGCAAAACAAATACTATGCAGAAAACTCTTACAGATACGATCTATTCGTTGTGGGGTCAACCATTCTTTTCGCATTATTAGTCTCGTAGTTATTACCGATTCAAATCTGACGGTATTTTGTCACACAAGAAAGTTCGACCGTTACTTTAACGGGCGGAAAGATGTTTTTACGTCAAAAAAGCTAATGTTTATTCCTAACTTAAAAGAAGCATTTGAATTGGCATTTAAGAATGAATACAGTACCTTAATTAGAAGAAACAAAATCGGTTAAAATGCATAAGGAACTAAACCTGCTTTACACAGCGAATCGCAGCTAGCTCTTTCTGTACTCTTGTACAGAGTACCCAAAGTCAATACTGTATTGCATTTGGTATATCAAGAGTATTTTACCAAATTTTCTGGAGCTGCAGAGGTTAGCCCTAATTACAGGGCTTCCACTGTATAAGGCCTTTTAAAAATACTTTCGAAAAAAATTACCATGCGTTTATGAATAAAAAGAGAATTGATTCATAGAGCATAGCGTTTCATTTTTCTTAACAATCATGTAGGGATTCCCAATTTTTTACTATTTCGTCAATTTTCTTTAATTAATATCAAGATACCGCACTAAAAATTTGAAAATTTCTAGAAAAGAAAAAGATGTCTCATAAGAGTTTAAAGAGAAGAATGAGATTTAATTTTAAGAAAGGTAATTTTCAATAGTTGCCAAAAATCAAAATGTAATTTTTTCTTGAGGTACAGCATTCTTCACTACAGTATTTTTTCATATGCATTTGTTTTTTATGTTTACGAATAGTCATATATATTTGCTGATTTTTAAGTATTATATTTCGAAAGAAATTTATTTTTCTTATTTCGGTTTAAAAATTTAACCAACTCGAATTTTTCTTCTTTTTATCCAGGATTATATTCCATCGTCTTTTTTGGCATTTTGCGTCCTCTTCATGAGGCATATTTCACAGGTTGAAAATCACTCCTGTGATGAATTAGATTTTGTCTATTAACTTATCATCTGGAATTTTCCCTCTTTTCCCCAAAATTATATCCCATCCTCCCCTTTGCCATTTCGTTTCCTTGTTAGGCCAGCCGTTCACTTGAAGGATAGCCATGCCGTTTGTCCTAAGCCCGGTTTTTTTCACCCACTTTAATCGAAAAATACAGGCACGCCATTCACTTGATATTTAAAAGGACGCTAACTCTGAACGACGCTTATTCGTTTTCTCTGTAATGTTAGCGACGAAGGAACAAAAGGCAGCCATTTTTAGAAGAAATCAAATTGAAACCAGCGGGAGTGGTCTCCTCTAAACTTTCTCGTATACTTTCCCAAAAAGGTTCTGTTTCCCTTCCCCCCGCGTGGATAAAAAAATTCGAACCTACTGTAACCCAGAATCCAATGACTATCAGAAGGTTTTTCATTGAAGATTATAGTGATTGTAAAATATTTACGTAAAGAATCAAATTCAAAGAGATGCGTAGCGATTAAATGCGAACCGATTTTCCACTCTTACCGTCTCAAGGACAAAGTGGCGTAATCCTTCTGCGTGCACAGGCATTGCTCGTTTCAAAAGTGAACAAGTATGCGATTATACAGACCGACAGACAGTCAGCCCGTTGACGGATTTGCTCCAAAATTTTATACGGACCTACATTCATGACGAAAAAATTGTGCACCAAATTTTATCCATCTAGCTATTCAAGCTTTTGAGTTATAGTGTTCACATGACCGCGGGCAGACAGACAGGCAGACTTCCGGTAGACGGATTTTGTCCAAAATTGGAAAGAAACCTACAAATTATGTGTAATGACCACATACCCAATTTCTTGCCTGTATCTTTAATACTTTTTGAGTTATCGTGTCCACAGACTGACAGACAGACAGACACATACACACAGACACACGCACACACAGACATAACTCAAAAATTGTGTTTTTCGGACTCAGGGAGGTTTGAAACGTGGAGATTCGTCAAAATCTCGAGTTTGAATTTTTTGACGATTACAATACTTTCTCTTTGTAAACTTCGTATACGAGAAAGTAAAAAATGAATCCTTAGGGTTCTACTGAACACTGCAAATCGAATACTTCGTTTGCATTATCATTATCCCATTATTATTCAAATACCAATACGCTTGATCTAAATGGCTTGTTATATTTTTAGAAATGTCTGCGCCTCGCATGTCATAAGAAAAGGACGGAATCTGTACTTCAACAGTGCAAACTGTTAAACATGTCTCAAATATATATTTTGAATTAAATTTATGAATAAAAATTATTACTTGCATTCTCTATTTGAATTGAAAATCATGCGACAAATTTTCGGCACTTTAAATTTCACAAAAAAATTTACTAATTCAACTAAGTATTCGCACATTCTACGAATTCAGTTGAATAAATTGCATATTTGAATCAATACATAGCGAGAGATAGTTAATGAAGTACTTTGGACTGCGAGCATATCAGATTATGAACTCTTTCGCAATAGACTTTTGTGTTCAGATAATGCGCACCGATTCGGATTATGAACATCACATAAAGCAAGCACAAAAAGAAGTGATGCTATGGGTAGACATTTGAAGAACTTCATTTTACTGTTAACTGCTGGAGACGCCACAAGAGAGATGAACAGAAGAAAGCGAGATGTCAAAGTATGTCAGGAACAGCAACGGACTCGCCAGTAATTAGAAAATAATTCGAAATGAAAACTGAAATAAAATCTGAGTAGAAATTAACACGTTTATTAAGGATTTCTGGAACAGGAATTTCGCAAGAATGTACTATATTAGATGAGATTTCACTTTACGATCGACTTCTGATCTCCGAATTTCATTTAAGAGCTTTTCTGAAGACTCTACTATATTAGATGATATTCCACTTTATGATCGACTTCTGATCTCCC
>BGPR01038090.1:0-14864 GCA_013235015.1 Araneus ventricosus | reverse complement strand
TACTGCAAGATTCATGAATCACATTGTGGTAATTCATTCGGAAAGTTTTAATGTAATAATTAGTGACTTAAAAATTATCCTTGCACATAGAATGCTTTTTTTCTGGTTACCTCAGTTTAGATTTGATGACTGCTGCTGAAATTCTTTTCAATTGCAAAACATATATTATGCTTAAAGATTCATGCATCGCATTTTGATAAAAAATTATAAAATTCTTAACACAATATTTAATAACTAAAAGTTATTGTTGCACATAGAAGGTTAAATAAGTTTTAGAATTTTTATCTTAAATAATATTATTTGCATATGTGACAGTATTACAATAATACCTTCTTTTAATACTCTGTACAAAAGTTGAAATCTTTAATTAGTCCCTATATGCATTTAGCTTGCAAATTTTTACCTTAGATTAGAGATGATGACTGCTCTAAGACTACTTGTGATTGCAAAGAATATATTATATTACAAGATTTGCATATCACTTTGTAGTGAAAAATGAGAAAAATGGCTTAAATGCAATAGTTAGTAAATTAAAAATTATCCTTGTGCAAAGAAATTTAAACAAGTTTTAGAAATTTCATTTTAAATAATATTACTTATATACATAACAATATTGCAATAATACCTTATTTTAATACGTCTCGAAAAATTTGAAACCTTTAATTAGCTTAAGGTATCTAGGAATTTCCCAGAAACTAGAAACAAAATAAGTTACACGAATGAAAATATCTCCCTTTCAACTAAGCCCCCATAGTCCATAATCTGATTAAGTCCAGAAAGTAACAAGACAAAATGAATTTAAAGCCAGCAAACGAGATTTCAGATAAGCAATAAAACCTTGTTAAAAGCATTCGCTCCAATTTAACAAAATTAAGGAGGAAATTAAATTCAACTGAAAGAAAAGTTCCTCGCAAAATTATCTCCGGGGAGAAGCACTACTATGTGTCATTTTTCATTAAGAAAATAAAATGTGATTCAATATTAAAACTGAAGGTGGTTGGACTTTTGCAACATTTTAAAATACTGACGGGCTTAATTTAGCGATGCGTGTTCTCTGTCGTTCAAAGTGTCCAAGAATGCGTTGTTAACTGTCACGTGTTGGACTTTTTATTAATTTAGGCGTATTCCATGAAATGGTGAGTCCTGACTACTTTTCAAGCGATAAATAGTTTCAACCATTAAGTTCCTTCTCTTATAAAAGAATAGAATTTGGTATATTTCAGAATGTTTAATATCGGAACAAAGTGACAGTTATTAAATTTTCTCTTAAATAAAAGCCCTTTTCTGCGTTGTTAAACATTCTTCAGATTAAGTAATAAAAGAACTTTACCTGGAATTCTAGATAAAAATAAAAAAATACGTTTAAAGTCGTGCCATTAGAAGTGTAATTATTTCTTTTATCAAATGTTTCAAAAGTATAAATAAAACAAAAATTCTCTTGTGTGAATGTTTAATGATGTATCATGTGTTAGAATTGTCAAGTACGACACTATAGTATTTTTTCTGTGTATTATACAAGTTTTCAAAAAGTATTTTCAATTTTCAAACAGTACACCAAATTGCATTAAGCATTTCCAGAGGAATTTTCATTAGTGTCTATTTACCAAATTAACTGACAACAGGGTGTTGTCTGAAAGTCTGTTGCTTAGTAAATCAGAGCCAAATGCTCAATAAAGCTTAGATTTTTTTATTGTTTTTATGGTGAATGTCAAATCTGCACTTGCTTAGATTCGGATGAAAAAATATTTAATTGCGAGACAAATCGTTTAATATAAATCTAATCCTAAATTAATTGAAATAGTTGACAACATCTTATTCTCCATTTGAAAGTAAAAGTACATTGCAAAATGTTTTTCTGTTATAAAATGCTCATCGCGATAAAATTTTAACATCACATTTCTCACACTGTGACATATAAATTTTATTTTTTACGTCTAGTCACTTGTATTATCATGTTACATCTTCTTAATAATGAAGTAAATTTATTTCTGTTCAGTAATTACTCAAGTGCGATGAAAATATTTTAGACCTTAAGGAATTAACTGAAGCAGACGATTTATACTTTCTTTTATAAATAATTAATTTGTTTCGTGAGTGACAAAGTTAATATGCAGTAGAAAATGTTAAACTTATATAGTATGCTTCGAGCTGAAGAAAATACTTTAACCGTAGCATTTCTAATGAATAAGTAAGTTCGTTAGTCCTGATAAAACAACAATAATAGTAATTTTATGACTTTCATGTGAATAGTTAAATATGATCTTCAACTAATATTTTCTACTGGCAATAATATGCATCGAACTAGTCGGAATTCTTTTCCTCACTAAAGATTTTATAATTACCAGATTTAATAGAGCTTGGCTAATTCGAATGTTTTAATTTTAATTCGTCGATAATTTGAATTTTCCTCTTGTCCTTTGAGTTTACCTATTAAAATAAAGTTAAAATGTCTCTGTAATTCAAAATCAAAACTAAAAATGGAAATAAATTGCTTTTATTTCTGAATTGTTTCATATGTGCTTACCTCGTATCTTCTATAAAAATTGAAGGCCTTTAACTCACTCCAGAATTTTAGTATTGTACAGTATGTTCAATAAAAAAAGCTTTCACTACTTCTCATTAAAATAAACCCCGAATACGAAATATGGCAGGTTTGCAGTTTATTTTGAAGTTTTATTGTACAATTGTTGCATTTGAAGAGATGCTTACTGTTTATTAATTATTGACTTCCGTCGGGCACATCTAGTCTGTGAAATGTAGCATATATATTTTTTTGTGCCTTAGTGCTTGTTTTACCGAGAAAGTTTTGGGACCTCTAGTAATCTTATGTTTTGGTGTGTGATGTGTTGTTTTTTTGTGGGAGTGGGGTTGTTAAGAAAATAACCATTTTGGCTGTTTGTTTGTGTGGGTTAAATTTCCCCCTTTTTGAAGTGAAAACATCTTTTCGCTTGTACAGTGATAGTCGGTCGAACTTTCTTGTGTGACAAAATACCGTCAGATTTGAATCGGTAATAACTAAGAGACTAATAATGCGAAAAGATTGGTTGACCCCACAACAGACAGATCATATCTGTAAGAGCTTGTCGCAGAGTATTTGTTTTTGCCTGCGACGTCATCGTACCAGTCTAGGTGCATGCGCGTAATTATTATGAATTAGCTTTATGTAAGAATATAAATAAGTGTAGCATGGAAACACGTTCAGCTAGGAGGTTGATTCATTCTAAAGATCTTGAGGAGTATTACTAGGACCCAAAGTGAGAGATTAAAAAAAATATTAGAATATAAGTGAAAATCTGTATTAAATTGAAAATTTCAAACTCGGCATGTTTTTTTTATTATAGCATGCAGAGTTTTCTTTCGAATCCTACGAAACTTACAAAACACTTGACAATACGTAAAATAAACATTGCATTAAAATTTGAATTCAAAAATTTGAATATTACTGGAAATATTAACTTTTGCGGTAAATAATGTTTTACTGTGCATACGCGAAATGTAGTTCAATATACTGTCAACAGATGGCGCTAACAGAAGTTACTCTGAATAAAACATAAGAAACGCTCAGTTCGAGTCCGCGCCGTAGATTTTTCGTGAAAATCGTCACAAGTTTATCGCGTGTAACAAGGGTCTGTGGTAGCTTGTGATTCATTTATTTTGTAACCATTATACTACTCTGTGTAAATATTGTATTAAAGAGGTTTATAATTAAATGGGGAACTTCAGCATTTTTTAAAAACACATGAAAGCCATCTGTATTTGTAGAAAAAATCATTCTAATTACAAATATGCAAGTGAAATTTTACAAAAAAATTTATTTATTTAAATAGTGAGAGCGAAAGATGCACTGAAATAGCAGGAATCATGATGCAATCCGAAACGCACTCTCATTGGCCGAGTAGAATCTGACGTAGAGGGGGCCTTCCTTCGCATACTTCTCTTTCGCTAGTGCTGTATTCTGCTTTGAATCAAGGCGTTTGTACCAGCTAACATTTTAAAAGTGAAGTTTTTAGCTTTTCTACTATACAACGTTCAATTTCACGATGGATATTGGTTTTGTACAAGCTAAATCGGATAATTTGAGACTCTTCCGCGAATCGTATCGTCAGCCCTTTATTTGAAAATGCCTTGAAAGAATGTGTATCTCTCTGAATGCAACAGATTTTCCAACAATCAGCACTCAAATGTGACACACTATTCTGTAGTATTTTTATGGATCTCTTTGAAAGCTTCGGAACAAAGCAAGCTACTCACTTTCTATCAGTAAAATCCTGATCGCTTACTTATTTTATTACAAGGGAAGGAATACAAATGTTTTGTCAGTACATGTGTCTGTAATTATTCAGCTCCGACAAAGAAACTGGACACAAAACGCCGGCTCGTAAATTATCTCATAAGAAAAGTTGTTTTGACCTTCCCTTCAGTTACCGGAACAGGGCTCTATATTATACAGAAAAGGATTTGCCTTAGATAAACGGATAGGTTTTCGAAACCATCAAGCAACAATAAATCGCAGAGGGGCCCTCGGGCATTCCGAGAAGACGCTGCGATTTCTGTTGCACAAGCAAGAACGGAAAGATTTTGCATGATGTATTAAATTTCGTATGCCTACAGAAAAAAAACAGGAATTTATTTATTTCAGAAGTTCCGTTCAAAATAATTTCAGGCACGGCATTTTTTTTAAAAACACATGCCTTTTAAAAATTAATTTTATTTTATATAGTTTTATTTTACTACGCTTTATTTTACTATATAAATTATTTCCTTTGTACTATTATTAATTTTAAAATACTAGTTTATACTAATTAATATAAAATCTGGTAAAAATAACTTATATAAAGAAATACACTAAAAAATTAAAAATGATAAAACTGTAACCACTTTCGTAAATTGCAAAAAAAAGAAAAGATACGAACAAAGTATCTGTAAGTAGTAAGCCTTCTTTACTGCAAAGTAAGTTTTTTTCTTCATGTTAGTTAATTTTTGAATTATATATAAAAAGCTATATAAATTTATAACAATATTCAAACCAGACCAAATGCGACTGATCTAGGAATTTAAGTGCTGCCATCAACAAACTCGAGATGCCCGATGAGATAAATTTATCCCACCTTCTCTGAACTATAATAATTGATGAGCAAACTAACTTTTGAAGACTAATTTTGATTTTAATGCATTCATTGAATATAAAGAATTTATTTTGAATCAAAAGTTAATTCTGCGAATTATTTTGTTGAACTACAAATGAAAACGAATTTTATTATAAAAAAAGTCGCGAATTTAAACTAATTTTTAAGATATTCTTGTTGATTTTCAATCGTACTGCTAATTTTTAAAAAAATATAAGAAACATTCGAATATCCATTGAAAAAATTTATGCTATAAATTAACATGAGCAAATTTAAAAAAAAAAAAGATTCTTAAAGAAGGTAGGATCTTCTATATTTTTACCCTTTGAGGGGCAATGACTCTCAAAGGGTAAAAAAATAAATTCCATGTAATGAAATGGGAAAAAACTAATTAACTTTAACTATTTGCTTTAAAATATCTTAATTTTTTGCTGCTAACCTTACCTTATACTTCTTTTAAAAACAAAAAAGATATCGAATTCTGAATTTACTGTGCTTCATGATATACAATTTTAATAGGTATAATATAGATTAATAACTCACATCAAAATGATCTCCACAGACATGACGAACGCTGCTTGCTGATAATTCCGGATTTAGCCTCGGATCTCTCTTCATCGCTTTACACCACTTTTTGCTAATAACATAATTTGTTGGCACATTGATAAATAATTTATCGGGTGCCGTTACAGTTGTATTACGACATTTAGGAACAATACAATACTTGTATCTTTCCGACATTATTTTATCTGATTCGACAGTCGGAAAGTATAGAAAAAAAGAGAATCTCTATAGAGCGCGAACGGGAAGGAAGAGTGTTTCTCCCCCGTCTGGCAATTTTGACGTCAGACCCGTTTCCCGCCAAAATGGATCGTTTTTCCCGCGTTTTCTGAGAGTCGAACTTTGATTGCAAATTTAAAAAAAACAAAACTGTCTAGAATTTTTTTTTCTATGTTATTGTTCGTTTCGAAGCATTTTAAATCGATTTAAAAAATAAAAAAAAAATGCTGAAGTTCCCCATTACATATTAATACGAAATACTTGTTTTATGATTTTATCCCGACGTTTTCACGAAAAATCTAGGGCACGGACACGAACTGCGCCTTTCTTATGTTTTTCTGTTAGTTTTCCTATGTGAATTTTTAAGTGCTTTTGAAATGAAAATGTTTGCATAATTTCCCCAGTGGAAACGGGATTCGAACTGGGAACCCTCCGTCCCCAGAGTCGCGATCTTACCACAAAACAATCGAGGCTTATGCAAACCTGGAATAAATGATTGCTTGATAATGAATGGGAAAATTGGTAATTAATACCCATAGATACTTCGACAGCAGGAAATCCTGTGTGCCTATATGATTTCCTGTTTGTCCTTTTTAAAAATATTTTGTTTATTTTTGTATGCATACAGTTTCTTAAAATTTTCTCTTTAACTTTACATTTATGAATTTTGTTTTTCATGCTTCATTTTTGATTTATGTATGTGTTATCGTTAAAGTATGAAATCCGTTATTTTATAGAATAACTGATAGAGTCATTTAAAGTGTAAAATTTCATTGTGTTTCACACTTTAACTAGTTATTTCATAGAATAACTATCCACATATCGTTAAAGTGTGAAATACCCGATATGATTCATCCAGCTTGTTAGTGAAATTGTTTATTTGTGTTTGCGGCATCTTATATGGGCACCGGAATTTTTTTTTAACATTAAAAAACATTCTACGGCTTCGAAAGCAACGGGAGTTGGAACCTAGTAGCTTCCCTAGCTCATTAAATGAAAGGAATCTCCATTTATAGAGGAAATTGTCATTAAAGGGGTCTTAGTCGTTTTGAACCGGTTATGGCTGTTTTGCAATCAGTGTGTAGCATATAAAACAGAGAACTTGTTTTAATCTCAAATTGTTTATTTTACACTTTAAAGGTCTATCATTAATTATTCAATGAAATAACTAATTATTCTATAGAATAACTAGTTATTTCATTGAAAAACTAGGTAAACTGTGAAATTGTAAATCTATTACAGATTTTAACAGACTTGATCAGTTATTCTATAGAATAACTAGGTATTCCATAGGATAACAGAATTATATACTTTAACGGTGACATATGCATTTTATGCAGCTAATAAGAGCTTTGATATTATTGACAAGTATTCTTCTTTAAATTCTCATATGAAAGAATGTTTATTTTTATCCGAATAAAAAATTGCATATTATTCTACAGTGGAATCACAGACGTGATTTCGAGTAACTAGGTAACAGAAGAATAAGTACCGCCTGAGCTATTTAGTGTATTTTTTGCATTATGCATATGAAAAAGCAATGAAAAAATATCTCTTGTGCATAATCGTACCATCGGGAATATCTTCTGGAAAATTCCCTTTTTATTTTGTTCTAAGATATATTCTCCATCTCAATATCCCCTGCGAATGTAAATAACAAAACCTTATTAACTAAATGGAGCTATGTTTAATTTTCTCTGTTTTTCTGAAACGCATTCCTTAAATATGATATCCGAATTCGATGGAGATGAAAAACAATGTATAAATATATTCCACTTCTCTGAATGTAACAGCATGCACGCTTGGATGAAGATAATGCCGACATCAGCATTTCTGAAATTCTAAAAGCGGGAGTGCTGTCAGCATTAAACAAGCATGAAAACTAATTCCAAAATATTCAATCTAGATAAAAACAGATACAATTTCGTAGAAAATTAAATTTCAAAACAAATGCAGGGCTTTTCCAAGATAACGGTAGAATTTATTCGAAGATTGAAAAAAAAAAACACTAGAATCACGAGAATTAAAAAAAAGAATTCTTTAACTTGTAAAAAGAAGACGCGTTGCCACTGATTAAATACTAAACTTAATAAAAGCAAATATGAATTCGAAATTGAAATTTTTTCTAGTTTTTATTTCTTCAAACTTTTTCATGGCAGATGATTGCAGTTCTTTTAAAAATACGTTCCAAAGGATGCTTCTATTTATGTAATAACCAAGTTATTATGATAAACTAAATTGTTTTCGTTCTGCATCTGCATTGCCGCGGGAAAAAAAATAAGCAAGCGAATATTCGTGAATAATCACATTCGAAGAGGGAATTCCACATTCCATTAATATTCGTCCCTTTTTTTATTTATCGTTTGCCAAAAGAATTAGGTTTTATCAGTGCTTCATTTTAAGAGGAAAAGAAGCGCACTTCGATTACGTTTCATGTTTCGTCCAAAGTTTGCTTTTTACGCAAAATGTATGTAATTTTAATGAAAACATAAATAAACTGGGATATTTGGTTGCATGTTTTCGATTATCTCCGGGTTATGTTACTTATTATTATTTTTTGTAACTTATTATTATTTAAGCAGCATCTCGAATTCATTGCAAACCTCAATCATTTTACAAACATATTTCGAAATTCGTTTATTTCATTTATTTGTTTTTTTTAAAAGCATGCAAGTTTATATTTTATTTTTGTTTATATTTGATCGAAAAGTGCTTTACCCTAGGGTATAAATTTTGTTGAAGTTTCATGAATGGGTAATAACTTATTTGTTGTGACTTAATTACTTTTGCTGTATTGCTTTAGTCATAAATTGCATCTTTTGGTATAAGAAAGTAAATTTGGGAATATTACTTACTGGTAATATCTTGACTTTAAATAACTTTATGTTCTATTACTGATATATACTTCGATATTTGATTGACTCGCACAATTTTCGAAGATAATTTAGCTTCTTTTATAAAAAAGTAATGGAAAATAGATAGTTTTACAAAACTAGAAATTTCTCTAAAGAATTTCATACCCATTTTTTTGAAAATGAGTATCTTATTTCTTTATTATTAAGCCTGCTTCGAGTTGAGTCAATATTTTTCATGTTTCTTTTCAACATTGCAATGCATGGTTGTTATTTTTTCTTAATACTGAAATCCCTTTTTAATCTAAAAAATTAATTTATAGTTTCGATAAAAAATTCTATTTGTAATCTAATGCAAATTGCTTTTTTATACATTGCAAAAAATAAATTCCTGTTTTTTTACTCAAACTACATCGTTTCTTAGTAATTTTGAAGCATTATTAAGGTTATATTTTTAACAAGTAAATTCAGTTTAATGATATCTAATAGAACAACGAACATCACCACACTAATATTTTACAAAGCAGTACTTAACAATTCTTCTCACATTTGCTCTGTTTGAACAAATATTTGTATTCAAAAATATATTTAATTATAATTTCCTTTTACTTATTGATATTTTATTTATCCATTTTGATGTTAAATGAATATGTGCTTTAATTCTAATGCATATTCGGTGTTTGATTGACTCAGTTAATATTTGAAGACAATTTGGAATTCGTTGATAAAAATATAATGGGAAATGAATAGTCTTATGAAACAAGAAATTTCTCTAAGGAATTCCACACTCATTTTGGGAAAGGACTACCCAATTTTCATTTTATAACTAATTATTACTTTTGTTAATATTTATATCTTCTTATTCAACATTGTATATGCATTGAAGATTTTTTTTGCTTAATATTTAACCATTCTTTTTTCTTGTAAATAATTAATTGTGTTGCTTCTGAAACTGTAACTGTAATCAATGTACGAATTGTTGCATTGTACTGTCTTGTAATTGAACTGTAAGAATTATTTTTCTATATATTTCTGTAAAAATATTTCTCTTTTCATAAACTATGTTGCTTTATATTTATTTTCTCGTATGAAGTAAGTACATAATGTGAAATTAATTTTTTATTGTTGTAAAGCGAAATTAATTTTTTATTGCTGTAAAATGAACTCAATTTTTTATTGTTGTGAAATGAAATTACTTTTTTTATTGTTGTAAAGTGAAATTAATCTGTTTTAATGATTTTATCTACACTATTAAAATTCGACTGTCTTCTCACAAACCGCTGAATGGAGAAGCGCACGGAAAGTACCAAAAGATTGGGAATAATTCAAGGAATCTATTTCAAACATTTAAATTCCGAAAATTTAATTAGTATGAATGATATTAATTAAAAAATAATTGACAACAATACTTTCATTGTTGTAGCGCAAATCAAACCGTTTTCATTGTTTCAACAAATATTCAATTGCGTGTTTCTGTTTCATAGTTGAAAGTAGAAATAATACAATATGGATCCTCCACAATGCAACAATGCTATATGGATGGTGTAGTATAAAAAAATATGTATCCCCAGCAACGCTGGTTTATCTAAGCGTTTGTGTCACATGACCTCACTTCTTCTATCCGCTAGGGAATGACGCATTATTCTAGATAGCCCGTGCAACACCGGGAAATGCAGCTAGTAAATATCAAAAAACTGATTTCGGATTTGGATGTGACTCGACGTTTTAAACATCCCTTTGTCATAATAAGTTTCTTTTCTTAATCACGTCTGTCTTATTGCGAACTGAAACTTTCCTATTTGTCATTTAAATCACAAAATTATTATGTTAACACCTTTCATAATATTGTAAGAATTAAACTGCGTTTGTGATATGGTACGGAATTGAGACAGTCCAACTTGTTAGCAGCTGATAATGTCAGCTGACCAAGAACCTCAGGTAAAGATCTTAATTAGATTCACTAATCAAAATAGAGGCAAGTTGTAAATTTGTTAGAAGTCGAAGATTGTGGCCCCAGAGGCTGTGCGTTTCGTCCACGCACCCCCTTAACGGTCTCCTATTGAATCAATTATTATGCCAAAAATTTTGGGTACAATGTAGAATCGTATTGCTTTGTATATATTTCAAAACTTTTAGAAATGTTTTAGCTGATTTGAAAATGGACACGGGCATTATAACCAGAGACGTACCGAGCAAAAAATCATTATATTGAAATTAATTTTATGCTACACATTGTATATGAAAAAGAACAAATATGACAAATGCATCAAGGTATGAAACAGGAAAAACTTTATTTTAATATTGGCACTGATTTCAAATTTACTTTACACTACGACACATCCCCGACTCCGTAGATAAAAATCTCCGGTTTGCAGTTTGGATGAGTGTGCGTAGGAACTTGATTGAACAAAAAGGGTTTACATACAGTGTTTTAACATCATCGACAAAAAACATATGAAAATTATGAAAACGATCAAAAATGTGTGTTTACATATGAAAAGAAAGACTCGCGAAACAAAACAATTTTAAGACTGGTCCCAAAAGTTCGCTGCATCTATATACTTGTAGGAGGGCTTAATAGAGTCCTAGTTATTGAACCTCTAGAAGGTCTTAGTCCATAAGTCTGAGGTTGTCTGAATAATCCATAATTTCTGCAATATTTCATACTTGTCACTTGTATTTGGAGGAGCCGTTATTTACTTTCATTGAAATTGATCGTATGTAATCTGATGATTGGATTTTTTTCATTCAGTTTCCTTTTCGTTTGAACAAACTTTTATCCTAAACCACTACTGTTAACTATCAAATATGTAAATATAATAAGAATCGTTATATGAGCTAAGCTGAATTCTAGATTTTTGAACATAAACATAATTCAATATTGCTTTCCCCATTTCAAAAACAACGCAATTAATCATAGCCCGAAAACACAATTTGTTCTGTTTAACTTCGACGAAAACCAGAAAACTCCAGATCCATTTTATTTTTGGAATGGACAGAAAATATACATTCTTGGGTTTTATTTTTCTTTTCCTGCTTCTCTTTCATGTAGAGATATAAAAAAACTTCGCCTGGCCTTATTCGCAAGGGATAAGTTTTGTTTACTTTCTCCCCGCCAGATGTCACTGCTTCAATGATGAATGTGATTTGCGTGTTGCCAGTCCTTTGGTATGACAGAGAAATGTTTCTCTGCATTGATTTAAACAGTTTGCGCACTTACATAAAAGTGTCTATTTGCGATCTGATTTTCTTTTCTCTTTCGTTTTTTTCCTTCTTTTTCATTTCTTTTTTTCTTCTTCTTTTTTTCCGCTTTATTTCGTTTTGTACGCAGTTGTCCCCTTACGTCAAAAGATAAAAATTGGACAACAAAAAATGATTTTTTTGCGTGCTATGATTTTGCGAATGAAATGAAATGAAAAAAAATAAATAAACCCACGAAATACATCTTGTATTATTGACTTTAGGTTTGCTAAAATATGCGCTTGTTTTTGTGAATAACTTAATGAAGAATCGTTAAGTTCGCTGTTCTTTTTTCTTTTTTTTCAACACAACCTGAAATGTCCATAAACTTTTCAGTTATGAATTATAAGAATTCAGATTTTGGTGCCTTTTACAGATAAGAACCGGCCTGCCATTACGTGACATGTTATTGTCATGCAAATGTTCAGCAAAAGCGACACGTTTCGAAATGGCACACTTCGGAAATTATTTCCGAAGTAATGAAATTTTAAGCAGGCAATGGAAAACATGTCAATAAGCATCGTACAAACAATAATGATGAATGTATGGAAATGAGGTGATTTCATATATTCTAGCATGCGAAAAATGGGCGTTTTGAATTTGCAATCTGGGCTAAAGTAGACAAAGACCTGTACTTCATGAATTATGAATTGATATTTATTGGTATTTATGTGGTTTTGGCTTGTGTTGGAGGAAAAACAACGAATGTTTTCAAGCACAAAGGGTAATTTAATTGTTTTCATTGATGGTTCGTTCAAATTTCAGGACAATGACCAATTCGATATTTAATTGTATTATCTTTTGAGACTTTGCTTCTATAGTAACGAAATGATTATTTTTTTATGTTTGCTCAAAATTTCAAACATTGTAATTTAAGATATTTAGTTGATTTTCACATAAAATAAATAGGAAATGTTATATCTACACATGAAACTGAATTTTTAATTTTAGAAAAAGAACGGAAGAAAACATGTTAAAATTGTCGAGAAAGCAAGCACAATACTTGCTTGTTTAAATTTATTTTATTTTATAAAACACGTTTTTATTTAATACCATTCCTTTGCAAAACCCGGATAAAATAAATATGTTTAACACCAAAGAATTCTAATCAATTTCTTTATAATGGCTCTGAGTGTAGCAGAATTTTGTTTAGAGTTTTTTTTTTATTTCTGAAGTAAAATAACTCTATAAATTATCTTCTATTTTTGAACTAATAATGATCTGAAATACTTAGTTTAAAGATAATTCTTAAATATTAAGCAACATAAGGAATGTTTATGTACTTAATTTGTTCAGAAAACGAGCTTACTGCGAAACTGTAACTTTTAATTATGAATACATTTCAAAGAAAAACATTATTATAAATTTCATTTAAAGAGATACCCCTATTTATAGTAATTATAATATTGACGATAACTTTTCAATTATATTGTCATAGATCAAAATTATATTAAGCTCAAGATTGTTAGTTTTTCATTAAACCTTGTGTACTCTCTCTCTTTGATGAATATTTGTGGGTACACAATATTTGTATTCTGGATGATATTATTTGGATGTATTATTTGTATTATCTGGATATATTATTTGTATTATCGGGATATATTATTTGAATGTATTATTTGTATTATCTGGATGTATTATTTGTATTATCTGGATATATTATTTGCATTATCTGGATATATTATTTGTATTATCTGGATGTATTATTTGTATTATCTGGATATATTATTTGCATTATCTGGATGTATTATTTGTATTATCTGGATATATTATTTGTAATATCTGGATGCATTATTTGTACTCTGGATGAATATTTGTAGGGTCCACAACTACTTTAAGTCCAACGCCAAAAAGGAACGAATGATAAAAGCTCAGACTTGGTAAGGAAAATTTAGGGTATTAAAAGCTTTCAAATAATGTTAAAGACATTTAAAAATATGTGAAAAAACTAGAGGCAGAGTAAAATTTTTATTTACCTGGAGTTAAAAGTACGGTTTTCAGACTTGTCATAGTTAGCAGGGCAGGGCATTTAAAAATGTTATTATAATTGAGATCTTTGTACATAAATAAATACATAATTTTGCAACGAAAAAATAATTGTTGGTAATTGAATAAAGTAAAACTAAACTTAAAAATCTTCAATGAAAAAGTAAGTGTATAAAGCACTGTAACAAAACAATGTTTTATATCATAAATTTGGAAAGAAAATATAGCAAGAATAAAACACATAAATGAGATTTACGTTTAGCCTAAGCATGCGGAATTACTGATGAAAATATAGCGATGCAAAATAGCAAATACATGCATGAAATATAACAAAAAATAACAACAATATAAATGCATACAATATGAGCAAAATAACAATAAAAATAAATAAAAAATAATAAAAAATAAAGAAATAGAGAAAAAAGAAAAAAATATATATAAATATAAAAGCTCAACAAAAAAAATTAACAATTATTTGAACCATCAATCATTTGAATAAAGAACATTTTCCAAAATATTCTAAACAGTATTCTTAATACCACTTTAAGCTAGCCCATCTTAAACTAAGTGCAAAATACTCAAAGTACTGAAGCTTTTTGGGGAAAATATTTGTCTCTAACACTTTTGAACCTTGGGCAACCAAAAATATAGTTCCCTACGTTACCAGTATCTGTACTACAGCCACGATTTAGAGATTTGAGAAAATGGTGAGTAGGAAAACAACTGTGTGCTTTGAAGACTTGATTGAAATAAAAGTCAACAAAGCATCTCTTAACATTACCAAGTTAACATAAACGCCACTGCATGGCTTCGAGGTCAGGACCCGAAGGGTTCCCTGTCAGTTATATGGGCGTACGTGGAAGGAAGGTCATATCATATC
>BGPR01038089.1:0-14864 GCA_013235015.1 Araneus ventricosus | reverse complement strand
TACTGCAAGATTCATGAATCACATTGTGGTAATTCGTTCGGAAAGTTTTAATGTAATAATTAGTGACTTAAAAATTATCCTTGCACATAGAATGCTTTTTTTCTGGTTACCTCAGTTTAGATTTGATGACTGCTGCTGAAATTCTTTTCAATTGCAAAACATATATTATGCTTAAAGATTCATGCATCGCATTTTGATAAAAAATTATAAAATTCTTAACACAATATTTAATAACTAAAAGTTATTGTTGCACATAGAAGGTTAAATAAGTTTTAGAATTTTTATCTTAAATAATATTATTTGCATATGTGACAGTATTACAATAATACCTTCTTTTAATACTCTGTACAAAAGTTGAAATCTTTAATTAGTCCCTATATGCATTTAGCTTGCAAATTTTTACCTTAGATTAGAGATGATGACTGCTCTAAGACTACTTGTGATTGCAAAGAATATATTATATTACAAGATTTGCATATCACTTTGTAGTGAAAAATGAGAAAAATGGCTTAAATGCAATAGTTAGTAAATTAAAAATTATCCTTGTGCAAAGAAATTTAAACAAGTTTTAGAAATTTCATTTTAAATAATATTACTTATATACATAACAATATTGCAATAATACCTTATTTTAATACGTCTCGAAAAATTTGAAACCTTTAATTAGCTTAAGGTATCTAGGAATTTCCCAGAAACTAGAAACAAAATAAGTTACACGAATGAAAATATCTCCCTTTCAACTAAGCCCCCATAGTCCATAATCTGATTAAGTCCAGAAAGTAACAAGACAAAATGAATTTAAAGCCAGCAAACGAGATTTCAGATAAGCAATAAAACCTTGTTAAAAGCATTCGCTCCAATTTAACAAAATTAAGGAGGAAATTAAATTCAACTGAAAGAAAAGTTCCTCGCAAAATTATCTCCGGGGAGAAGCACTACTATGTGTCATTTTTCATTAAGAAAATAAAATGTGATTCAATATTAAAACTGAAGGTGGTTGGACTTTTGCAACATTTTAAAACACTGACGGGCTTAATTTAGCGATGCGTGTTCTCTGTCGTTCAAAGTGTCCAAGAATGCGTTGTTAACTGTCACGTGTTGGACTTTTTATTAATTTAGGCGTATTCCATGAAATGGTGAGTCCTGACTACTTTTCAAGCGATAAATAGTTTCAACCATTAAGTTCCTTCTCTTATAAAAGAATAGAATTTGGTATATTTCAGAATGTTTAATATCGGAACAAAGTGACAGTTATTAAATTTTCTCTTAAATAAAAGCCCTTTTCTGCGTTGTTAAACATTCTTCAGATTAAGTAATAAAAGAACTTTACCTGGAATTCTAGATAAAAATAAAAAAATACGTTTAAAGTCGTGCCATTAGAAGTGTAATTATTTCTTTTATCAAATGTTTCAAAAGTATAAATAAAACAAAAATTCTCTTGTGTGAATGTTTAATGATGTATCATGTGTTAGAATTGTCAAGTACGACACTATAGTATTTTTTCTGTGTATTATACAAGTTTTCAAAAAGTATTTTCAATTTTCAAACAGTACACCAAATTGCATTAAGCATTTCCAGAGGAATTTTCATTAGTGTCTATTTACCAAATTAACTGACAACAGGGTGTTGTCTGAAAGTCTGTTGCTTAGTAAATCAGAGCCAAATGCTCAATAAAGCTTAGATTTTTTTATTGTTTTTATGGTGAATGTCAAATCTGCACTTGCTTAGATTCGGATGAAAAAATATTTAATTGCGAGACAAATCGTTTAATATAAATCTAATCCTAAATTAATTGAAATAGTTGACAACATCTTATTCTCCATTTGAAAGTAAAAGTACATTGCAAAATGTTTTTCTGTTATAAAATGCTCATCGCGATAAAATTTTAACATCACATTTCTCACACTGTGACATATAAATTTTATTTTTTACGTCTAGTCACTTGTATTATCATGTTACATCTTCTTAATAATGAAGTAAATTTATTTCTGTTCAGTAATTACTCAAGTGCGATGAAAATATTTTAGACCTTAAGGAATTAACTGAAGCAGACGATTTATACTTTCTTTTATAAATAATTAATTTGTTTCGTGAGTGACAAAGTTAATATGCAGTAGAAAATGTTAAACTTATATAGTATGCTTCGAGCTGAAGAAAATACTTTAACCGTAGCATTTCTAATGAATAAGTAAGTTCGTTAGTCCTGATAAAACAACAATAATAGTAATTTTATGACTTTCATGTGAATAGTTAAATATGATCTTCAACTAATATTTTCTACTGGCAATAATATGCATCGAACTAGTCGGAATTCTTTTCCTCACTAAAGATTTTATAATTACCAGATTTAATAGAGCTTGGCTAATTCGAATGTTTTAATTTTAATTCGTCGATAATTTGAATTTTCCTCTTGTCCTTTGAGTTTACCTATTAAAATAAAGTTAAAATGTCTCTGTAATTCAAAATCAAAACTAAAAATGGAAATAAATTGCTTTTATTTCTGAATTGTTTCATATGTGCTTACCTCGTATCTTCTATAAAAATTGAAGGCCTTTAACTCACTCCAGAATTTTAGTACTGTACAGTATGTTCAATAAAAAAAGCTTTCACTACTTCTCATTAAAATAAACCCCGAATACGAAATATGGCAGGTTTGCAGTTTATTTTGAAGTTTTATTGTACAATTGTTGCATTTGAAGAGATGCTTACTGTTTATTAATTATTGACTTCCGTCGGGCACATCTAGTCTGTGAAATGTAGCATATATATTTTTTTGTGCCTTAGTGCTTGTTTTACCGAGAAAGTTTTGGGACCTCTAGTAATCTTATGTTTTGGTGTGTGATGTGTTGTTTTTTTGTGGGAGTGGGGTTGTTAAGAAAATAACCATTTTGGCTGTTTGTTTGTGTGGGTTAAATTTCCCCCTTTTTGAAGTGAAAACATCTTTTCGCTTGTACAGTGATAGTCGGTCGAACTTTCTTGTGTGACAAAATACCGTCAGATTTGAATCGGTAATAACTAAGAGACTAATAATGCGAAAAGATTGGTTGACCCCACAACAGACAGATCATATCTGTAAGAGCTTGTCGCAGAGTATTTGTTTTTGCCTGCGACGTCATCGTACCAGTCTAGGTGCATGCGCGTAATTATTATGAATTAGCTTTATGTAAGAATATAAATAAGTGTAGCATGGAAACACGTTCAGCTAGGAGGTTGATTCATTCTAAAGATCTTGAGGAGTATTACTAGGACCCAAAGTGAGAGATTAAAAAAAATATTAGAATATAAGTGAAAATCTGTATTAAATTGAAAATTTCAAACTCGGCATGTTTTTTTTATTATAGCATGCAGAGTTTTCTTTCGAATCCTACGAAACTTACAAAACACTTGACAATACGTAAAATAAACATTGCATTAAAATTTGAATTCAAAAATTTGAATATTACTGGAAATATTAACTTTTGCGGTAAATAATGTTTTACTGTGCATACGCGAAATGTAGTTCAATATACTGTCAACAGATGGCGCTAACAGAAGTTACTCTGAATAAAACATAAGAAACGCTCAGTTCGAGTCCGCGCCGTAGATTTTTCGTGAAAATCGTCACAAGTTTATCGCGTGTAACAAGGGTCTGTGGTAGCTTGTGATTCATTTATTTTGTAACCATTATACTACTCTGTGTAAATATTGTATTAAAGAGGTTTATAATTAAATGGGGAACTTCAGCATTTTTTAAAAACACATGAAAGCCATCTGTATTTGTAGAAAAAATCATTCTAATTACAAATATGCAAGTGAAATTTTACAAAAAAATTTATTTATTTAAATAGTGAGAGCGAAAGATGCACTGAAATAGCAGGAATCATGATGCAATCCGAAACGCACTCTCATTGGCCGAGTAGAATCTGACGTAGAGGGGGCCTTCCTTCGCATACTTCTCTTTCGCTAGTGCTGTATTCTGCTTTGAATCAAGGCGTTTGTACCAGCTAACATTTTAAAAGTGAAGTTTTTAGCTTTTCTACTATACAACGTTCAATTTCACGATGGATATTGGTTTTGTACAAGCTAAATCGGATAATTTGAGACTCTTCCGCGAATCGTATCGTCAGCCCTTTATTTGAAAATGCCTTGAAAGAATGTGTATCTCTCTGAATGCAACAGATTTTCCAACAATCAGCACTCAAATGTGACACACTATTCTGTAGTATTTTTATGGATCTCTTTGAAAGCTTCGGAACAAAGCAAGCTACTCACTTTCTATCAGTAAAATCCTGATCGCTTACTTATTTTATTACAAGGGAAGGAATACAAATGTTTTGTCAGTACATGTGTCTGTAATTATTCAGCTCCGACAAAGAAACTGGACACAAAACGCCGGCTCGTAAATTATCTCATAAGAAAAGTTGTTTTGACCTTCCCTTCAGTTACCGGAACAGGGCTCTATATTATACAGAAAAGGATTTGCCTTAGATAAACGGATAGGTTTTCGAAACCATCAAGCAACAATAAATCGCAGAGGGGCCCTCGGGCATTCCGAGAAGACGCTGCGATTTCTGTTGCACAAGCAAGAACGGAAAGATTTTGCATGATGTATTAAATTTCGTATGCCTACAGAAAAAAAACAGGAATTTATTTATTTCAGAAGTTCCGTTCAAAATAATTTCAGGCACGGCATTTTTTTTAAAAACACATGCCTTTTAAAAATTAATTTTATTTTATATAGTTTTATTTTACTACGCTTTATTTTACTATATAAATTATTTCCTTTGTACTATTATTAATTTTAAAATACTAGTTTATACTAATTAATATAAAATCTGGTAAAAATAACTTATATAAAGAAATACACTAAAAAATTAAAAATGATAAAACTGTAACCACTTTCGTAAATTGCAAAAAAAAGAAAAGATACGAACAAAGTATCTGTAAGTAGTAAGCCTTCTTTACTGCAAAGTAAGTTTTTTTCTTCATGTTAGTTAATTTTTGAATTATATATAAAAAGCTATATAAATTTATAACAATATTCAAACCAGACCAAATGCGACTGATCTAGGAATTTAAGTGCTGCCATCAACAAACTCGAGATGCCCGATGAGATAAATTTATCCCACCTTCTCTGAACTATAATAATTGATGAGCAAACTAACTTTTGAAGACTAATTTTGATTTTAATGCATTCATTGAATATAAAGAATTTATTTTGAATCAAAAGTTAATTCTGCGAATTATTTTGTTGAACTACAAATGAAAACGAATTTTATTATAAAAAAAGTCGCGAATTTAAACTAATTTTTAAGATATTCTTGTTGATTTTCAATCGTACTGCTAATTTTTAAAAAAATATAAGAAACATTCGAATATCCATTGAAAAAATTTATGCTATAAATTAACATGAGCAAATTTAAAAAAAAAAAAGATTCTTAAAGAAGGTAGGATCTTCTATATTTTTACCCTTTGAGGGGCAATGACTCTCAAAGGGTAAAAAAATAAATTCCATGTAATGAAATGGGAAAAAACTAATTAACTTTAACTATTTGCTTTAAAATATCTTAATTTTTTGCTGCTAACCTTACCTTATACTTCTTTTAAAAACAAAAAAGATATCGAATTCTGAATTTACTGTGCTTCATGATATACAATTTTAATAGGTATAATATAGATTAATAACTCACATCAAAATGATCTCCACAGACATGACGAACGCTGCTTGCTGATAATTCCGGATTTAGCCTCGGATCTCTCTTCATCGCTTTACACCACTTTTTGCTAATAACATAATTTGTTGGCACATTGATAAATAATTTATCGGGTGCCGTTACAGTTGTATTACGACATTTAGGAACAATACAATACTTGTATCTTTCCGACATTATTTTATCTGATTCGACAGTCGGAAAGTATAGAAAAAAAGAGAATCTCTATAGAGCGCGAACGGGAAGGAAGAGTGTTTCTCCCCCGTCTGGCAATTTTGACGTCAGACCCGTTTCCCGCCAAAATGGATCGTTTTTCCCGCGTTTTCTGAGAGTCGAACTTTGATTGCAAATTTAAAAAAAACAAAACTGTCTAGAATTTTTTTTTCTATGTTATTGTTCGTTTCGAAGCATTTTAAATCGATTTAAAAAATAAAAAAAAAATGCTGAAGTTCCCCATTACATATTAATACGAAATACTTGTTTTATGATTTTATCCCGACGTTTTCACGAAAAATCTAGGGCACGGACACGAACTGCGCCTTTCTTATGTTTTTCTGTTAGTTTTCCTATGTGAATTTTTAAGTGCTTTTGAAATGAAAATGTTTGCATAATTTCCCCAGTGGAAACGGGATTCGAACTGGGAACCCTCCGTCCCCAGAGTCGCGATCTTACCACAAAACAATCGAGGCTTATGCAAACCTGGAATAAATGATTGCTTGATAATGAATGGGAAAATTGGTAATTAATACCCATAGATACTTCGACAGCAGGAAATCCTGTGTGCCTATATGATTTCCTGTTTGTCCTTTTTAAAAATATTTTGTTTATTTTTTGTATGCATACAGTTTCTTAAAATGTTCTCTTCTATTTTACATTTATGGATTTTGCTTCTGATGTTTCATTCTCGATTTATGTATGTGTTATCGTTAAAGTATGAAATCCGTTATTTTATAGAATAACTGATAGAGTCATTTAAAGTGTAAAATTTCATTGTGTTTCACACTTTAACTAGTTATTTCATAGAATAACTATCCACATATCGTTAAAGTGTGAAATACCCGATATGATTCATCCAGCTTGTTAGTGAAATTGTTTATTTGTGTTTGCGGCATCTTATATGGGCACCGGAATTTTTTTTTAACATTAAAAAACATTCTACGGCTTCGAAAGCAACGGGAGTTGGAACCTAGTAGCTTCCCTAGCTCATTAAATGAAAGGAATCTCCATTTATAGAGGAAATTGTCATTAAAGGGGTCTTAGTCGTTTTGAACCGGTTATGGCTGTTTTGCAATCAGTGTGTAGCATATAAAACAGAGAACTTGTTTTAATCTCAAATTGTTTATTTTACACTTTAAAGGTCTATCATTAATTATTCAATGGAATAACTAATTATTCTATAGAATAACTAGTTATTTCATTGAATAACTAGGTAAACTGTGAAATTGTTAATCTATTACAGATTTTAACAGACTTGATCAGTTATTCTATAGAATAACTAGGTATTCCATAGGATAACAGAATTATATACTTTAACGGTGACATATGCATTTTATGCAGCTAATAAGAGCTTTGATATTATTGACAAGTATTCTTCTTTAAATTCTCATATGAAAGAATGTTTATTTTTATCCGAATAAAAAATTGCATATTATTCTACAGTGGAATCACAGACGTGATTTCGAGTAACTAGGTAACAGAAGAATAAGTACCACCTGAGCTATTTAGTGTATTTTTTGCATTATGCATATGAAAAAGCAATGAAAAAATATCTCTTGTGCATAATCGTACCATCGGGAATATCTTCTGGAAAATTCCCTTTTTATTTTGTTCTAAGATATATTCTCCATCTCAATATCCCCTGCGAATGTAAATAACAAAACCTTATTAACTAAATGGAGCTATGTTTAATTTTCTCTGTTTTTCTGAAACGCATTCCTTAAATATGATATCCGAATTCGATGGAGATGAAAAACAATGTATAAATATATTCCACTTCTCTGAATGTAACAGCATGCACGCTTGGATGAAGATAATGCCGACATCAGCATTTCTGAAATTCTAAAAGCGGGAGTGCTGTCAGCATTAAACAAGCATGAAAACTAATTCCAAAATATTCAATCTAGATAAAAACAGATACAATTTCGTAGAAAATTAAATTTCAAAACAAATGCAGGGCTTTTCCAAGATAACGGTAGAATTTATTCGAAGATTGAAAAAAAAAAACACTAGAATCACGAGAATTAAAAAAAAGAATTCTTTAACTTGTAAAAAGAAGACGCGTTGCCACTGATTAAATACTAAACTTAATAAAAGCAAATATGAATTCGAAATTGAAATTTTTTCTAGTTTTTATTTCTTCAAACTTTTTCATGGCAGATGATTGCAGTTCTTTTAAAAATACGTTCCAAAGGATGCTTCTATTTATGTAATAACCAAGTTATTATGATAAACTAAATTGTTTTCGTTCTGCATCTGCATTGCCGCGGGAAAAAAATAAGCAAGCGAATATTCGTGAATAATCACATTCGAAGAGGGAATTCCACATTCCATTAATATTCGTCCCTTTTTTTATTTATCGTTTGCCAAAAGAATTAGGTTTTATCAGTGCTTCATTTTAAGAGGAAAAGAAGCGCACTTCGATTACGTTTCATGTTTCGTCCAAAGTTTGCTTTTTACGCAAAATGTATGTAATTTTAATGAAAACATAAATAAACTGGGATATTTGGTTGCATGTTTTCGATTATCTCCGGGTTATGTTACTTATTATTATTTTTTGTAACTTATTATTATTTAAGCAGCATCTCGAATTCATTGCAAACCTCAATCATTTTACAAACATATTTCGAAATTCGTTTATTTCATTTATTTGTTTTTTTTAAAAGCATGCAAGTTTATATTTTATTTTTGTTTATATTTGATCGAAAAGTGCTTTACCCTAGGGTATAAATTTTGTTGAAGTTTCATGAATGGGTAATAACTTATTTGTTGTGACTTAATTACTTTTGCTGTATTGCTTTAGTCATAAATTGCATCTTTTGGTATAAGAAAGTAAATTTGGGAATATTACTTACTGGTAATATCTTGACTTTAAATAACTTTATGTTCTATTACTGATATATACTTCGATATTTGATTGACTCGCACAATTTTCGAAGATAATTTAGCTTCTTTTATAAAAAAGTAATGGAAAATAGATAGTTTTACAAAACTAGAAATTTCTCTAAAGAATTTCATACCCATTTTTTTGAAAATGAGTATCTTATTTCTTTATTATTAAGCCTGCTTCGAGTTGAGTCAATATTTTTCATGTTTCTTTTCAACATTGCAATGCATGGTTGTTATTTTTTCTTAATACTGAAATCCCTTTTTAATCTAAAAAATTAATTTATAGTTTCGATAAAAAATTCTATTTGTAATCTAATGCAAATTGCTTTTTTATACATTGCAAAAAATAAATTCCTGTTTTTTTACTCAAACTACATCGTTTCTTAGTAATTTTGAAGCATTATTAAGGTTATATTTTTAACAAGTAAATTCAGTTTAATGATATCTAATAGAACAACGAACATCACCACACTAATATTTTACAAAGCAGTACTTAACAATTCTTCTCACATTTGCTCTGTTTGAACAAATATTTGTATTCAAAAATATATTTAATTATAATTTCCTTTTACTTATTGATATTTTATTTATCCATTTTGATGTTAAATGAATATGTGCTTTAATTCTAATGCATATTCGGTGTTTGATTGACTCAGTTAATATTTGAAGACAATTTGGAATTCGTTGATAAAAATATAATGGGAAATGAATAGTCTTATGAAACAAGAAATTTCTCTAAGGAATTCCACACTCATTTTGGGAAAGGACTACCCAATTTTCATTTTATAACTAATTATTACTTTTGTTAATATTTATATCTTCTTATTCAACATTGTATATGCATTGAAGATTTTTTTTGCTTAATATTTAACCATTCTTTTTTCTTGTAAATAATTAATTGTGTTGCTTCTGAAACTGTAACTGTAATCAATGTACGAATTGTTGCATTGTACTGTCTTGTAATTGAACTGTAAGAATTATTTTTCTATATATTTCTGTAAAAATATTTCTCTTTTCATAAACTATGTTGCTTTATATTTATTTTCTCGTATGAAGTAAGTACATAATGTGAAATTAATTTTTTATTGTTGTAAAGCGAAATTAATTTTTTATTGCTGTAAAATGAACTCAATTTTTTATTGTTGTGAAATGAAATTACTTTTTTTATTGTTGTAAAGTGAAATTAATCTGTTTTAATGATTTTATCTACACTATTAAAATTCGACTGTCTTCTCACAAACCGCTGAATGGAGAAGCGCACGGAAAGTACCAAAAGATTGGGAATAATTCAAGGAATCTATTTCAAACATTTAAATTCCGAAAATTTAATTAGTATGAATGATATTAATTAAAAAATAATTGACAACAATACTTTCATTGTTGTAGCGCAAATCAAACCGTTTTCATTGTTTCAACAAATATTCAATTGCGTGTTTCTGTTTCATAGTTGAAAGTAGAAATAATACAATATGGATCCTCCACAATGCAACAATGCTATATGGATGGTGTAGTATAAAAAAATATGTATCCCCAGCAACGCTGGTTTATCTAAGCGTTTGTGTCACATGACCTCACTTCTTCTATCCGCTAGGGAATGACGCATTATTCTAGATAGCCCGTGCAACACCGGGAAATGCAGCTAGTAAATATCAAAAAACTGATTTCGGATTTGGATGTGACTCGACGTTTTAAACATCCCTTTGTCATAATAAGTTTCTTTTCTTAATCACGTCTGTCTTATTGCGAACTGAAACTTTCCTATTTGTCATTTAAATCACAAAATTATTATGTTAACACCTTTCATAATATTGTAAGAATTAAACTGCGTTTGTGATATGGTACGGAATTGAGACAGTCCAACTTGTTAGCAGCTGATAATGTCAGCTGACCAAGAACCTCAGGTAAAGATCTTAATTAGATTCACTAATCAAAATAGAGGCAAGTTGTAAATTTGTTAGAAGTCGAAGATTGTGGCCCCAGAGGCTGTGCGTTTCGTCCACGCACCCCCTTAACGGTCTCCTATTGAATCAATTATTATGCCAAAAATTTTGGGTACAATGTAGAATCGTATTGCTTTGTATATATTTCAAAACTTTTAGAAATGTTTTAGCTGATTTGAAAATGGACACGGGCATTATAACCAGAGACGTACCGAGCAAAAAATCATTATATTGAAATTAATTTTATGCTACACATTGTATATGAAAAAGAACAAATATGACAAATGCATCAAGGTATGAAACAGGAAAAACTTTATTTTAATATTGGCACTGATTTCAAATTTACTTTACACTACGACACATCCCCGACTCCGTAGATAAAAATCTCCGGTTTGCAGTTTGGATGAGTGTGCGTAGGAACTTGATTGAACAAAAAGGGTTTACATACAGTGTTTTAACATCATCGACAAAAAACATATGAAAATTATGAAAACGATCAAAAATGTGTGTTTACATATGAAAAGAAAGACTCGCGAAACAAAACAATTTTAAGACTGGTCCCAAAAGTTCGCTGCATCTATATACTTGTAGGAGGGCTTAATAGAGTCCTAGTTATTGAACCTCTAGAAGGTCTTAGTCCATAAGTCTGAGGTTGTCTGAATAATCCATAATTTCTGCAATATTTCATACTTGTCACTTGTATTTGGAGGAGCCGTTATTTACTTTCATTGAAATTGATCGTATGTAATCTGATGATTGGATTTTTTTCATTCAGTTTCCTTTTCGTTTGAACAAACTTTTATCCTAAACCACTACTGTTAACTATCAAATATGTAAATATAATAAGAATCGTTATATGAGCTAAGCTGAATTCTAGATTTTTGAACATAAACATAATTCAATATTGCTTTCCCCATTTCAAAAACAACGCAATTAATCATAGCCCGAAAACACAATTTGTTCTGTTTAACTTCGACGAAAACCAGAAAACTCCAGATCCATTTTATTTTTGGAATGGACAGAAAATATACATTCTTGGGTTTTATTTTTCTTTTCCTGCTTCTCTTTCATGTAGAGATATAAAAAAACTTCGCCTGGCCTTATTCGCAAGGGATAAGTTTTGTTTACTTTCTCCCCGCCAGATGTCACTGCTTCAATGATGAATGTGATTTGC
Organism: Araneus ventricosus; assembly: GCA_013235015.1. Lineage (NCBI taxonomy): Eukaryota > Metazoa > Arthropoda > Arachnida > Araneae > Araneidae > Araneus > Araneus ventricosus. The sequence goes on along the minus strand of BGPR01038089.1, from coordinate 2,955 downwards.
GTGTTGCCAGTCCTTTGGTATGACAGAGAAATGTTTCTCTGCATTGATTTAAACAGTTTGCGCACTTACATAAAAGTGTCTATTTGCGATCTGATTTTCTTTTCTCTTTCGTTTTTTTCCTTCTTTTTCATTTCTTTTTTTCTTCTTCTTTTTTTCCGCTTTATTTCGTTTTGTACGCAGTTGTCCCCTTACGTCAAAAGATAAAAATTGGACAACAAAAAATGATTTTTTTGCGTGCTATGATTTTGCGAATGAAATGAAATGAAAAAAAATAAATAAACCCACGAAATACATCTTGTATTATTGACTTTAGGTTTGCTAAAATATGCGCTTGTTTTTGTGAATAACTTAATGAAGAATCGTTAAGTTCGCTGTTCTTTTTTCTTTTTTTTCAACACAACCTGAAATGTCCATAAACTTTTCAGTTATGAATTATAAGAATTCAGATTTTGGTGCCTTTTACAGATAAGAACCGGCCTGCCATTACGTGACATGTTATTGTCATGCAAATGTTCAGCAAAAGCGACACGTTTCGAAATGGCACACTTCGGAAATTATTTCCGAAGTAATGAAATTTTAAGCAGGCAATGGAAAACATGTCAATAAGCATCGTACAAACAATAATGATGAATGTATGGAAATGAGGTGATTTCATATATTCTAGCATGCGAAAAATGGGCGTTTTGAATTTGCAATCTGGGCTAAAGTAGACAAAGACCTGTACTTCATGAATTATGAATTGATATTTATTGGTATTTATGTGGTTTTGGCTTGTGTTGGAGGAAAAACAACGAATGTTTTCAAGCACAAAGGGTAATTTAATTGTTTTCATTGATGGTTCGTTCAAATTTCAGGACAATGACCAATTCGATATTTAATTGTATTATCTTTTGAGACTTTGCTTCTATAGTAACGAAATGATTATTTTTTTATGTTTGCTCAAAATTTCAAACATTGTAATTTAAGATATTTAGTTGATTTTCACATAAAATAAATAGGAAATGTTATATCTACACATGAAACTGAATTTTTAATTTTAGAAAAAGAACGGAAGAAAACATGTTAAAATTGTCGAGAAAGCAAGCACAATACTTGCTTGTTTAAATTTATTTTATTTTATAAAACACGTTTTTATTTAATACCATTCCTTTGCAAAACCCGGATAAAATAAATATGTTTAACACCAAAGAATTCTAATCAATTTCTTTATAATGGCTCTGAGTGTAGCAGAATTTTGTTTAGAGTTTTTTTTTTATTTCTGAAGTAAAATAACTCTATAAATTATCTTCTATTTTTGAACTAATAATGATCTGAAATACTTAGTTTAAAGATAATTCTTAAATATTAAGCAACATAAGGAATGTTTATGTACTTAATTTGTTCAGAAAACGAGCTTACTGCGAAACTGTAACTTTTAATTATGAATACATTTCAAAGAAAAACATTATTATAAATTTCATTTAAAGAGATACCCCTATTTATAGTAATTATAATATTGACGATAACTTTTCAATTATATTGTCATAGATCAAAATTATATTAAGCTCAAGATTGTTAGTTTTTCATTAAACCTTGTGTACTCTCTCTCTTTGATGAATATTTGTGGGTACACAATATTTGTATTCTGGATGATATTATTTGGATGTATTATTTGTATTATCTGGATATATTATTTGTATTATCGGGATATATTATTTGAATGTATTATTTGTATTATCTGGATGTATTATTTGTATTATCTGGATATATTATTTGCATTATCTGGATATATTATTTGTATTATCTGGATGTATTATTTGTATTATCTGGATATATTATTTGCATTATCTGGATGTATTATTTGTATTATCTGGATATATTATTTGTAATATCTGGATGCATTATTTGTACTCTGGATGAATATTTGTAGGGTCCACAACTACTTTAAGTCCAACGCCAAAAAGGAACGAATGATAAAAGCTCAGACTTGGTAAGGAAAATTTAGGGTATTAAAAGCTTTCAAATAATGTTAAAGACATTTAAAAATATGTGAAAAAACTAGAGGCAGAGTAAAATTTTTATTTACCTGGAGTTAAAAGTACGGTTTTCAGACTTGTCATAGTTAGCAGGGCAGGGCATTTAAAAATGTTATTATAATTGAGATCTTTGTACATAAATAAATACATAATTTTGCAACGAAAAAATAATTGTTGGTAATTGAATAAAGTAAAACTAAACTTAAAAATCTTCAATGAAAAAGTAAGTGTATAAAGCACTGTAACAAAACAATGTTTTATATCATAAATTTGGAAAGAAAATATAGCAAGAATAAAACACATAAATGAGATTTACGTTTAGCCTAAGCATGCGGAATTACTGATGAAAATATAGCGATGCAAAATAGCAAATACATGCATGAAATATAACAAAAAATAACAACAATATAAATGCATACAATATGAGCAAAATAACAATAAAAATAAATAAAAAATAATAAAAAATAAAGAAATAGAGAAAAAAGAAAAAAATATATATAAATATAAAAGCTCAACAAAAAAAATTAACAATTATTTGAACCATCAATCATTTGAATAAAGAACATTTTCCAAAATATTCTAAACAGTATTCTTAATACCACTTTAAGCTAGCCCATCTTAAACTAAGTGCAAAATACTCAAAGTACTGAAGCTTTTTGGGGAAAATATTTGTCTCTAACACTTTTGAACCTTGGGCAACCAAAAATATAGTTCCCTACGTTACCAGTATCTGTACTACAGCCACGATTTAGAGATTTGAGAAAATGGTGAGTAGGAAAACAACTGTGTGCTTTGAAGACTTGATTGAAATAAAAGTCAACAAAGCATCTCTTAACATTACCAAGTTAACATAAACGCCACTGCATGGCTTCGAGGTCAGGACCCGAAGGGTTCCCTGTCAGTTATATGGGCGTACGTGGAAGGAAGGTCATATCATATC
>BGPR01038088.1:0-14864 GCA_013235015.1 Araneus ventricosus | reverse complement strand
AGAGAAACGCTTGAGTAACAATTAAAATTGCTTGCAACATGTATTTGAAGAACTTGATTTTATGTTAAGGAAAATCAATCCCTTTGCTCAGTCTTATCTTCAAATGCACCGATTGGTATAAGAGCACCCAACTACATCAGTGAAAATGGTATTTTTGGAAGATAAAAATTTGGATATGCGGCGTTATAATGCTCCTACTTTATGAACTGAAGTAGCAACTATATTTGTAGGTGATAATGGAGAGCCCCCAGTCAACCGAGACATTTGTGTGTACCCAGTTGGGGATACATGCCAAAGCATTTCACCTTTAAATCAATGCTGTGATCCAATGACCTATCCTTTGCTATTTCCAAGCGGCGAGTGTAGTTGGAACACTGGAATGGAACATGTAGAAGAAAGGAGAACAGCAAAGCTCACCCGTGTCACTCAACTACAATATTATGCATACAGACTTTCCCAGCGAAATGGTTTCAGTATTTTGCACAGTAGTGGTAAGCTTTTTCAGAAATATATTGTTGATGCATATGTTAAAACCGAAGGCTCACGTTTACATTTTTTGCGACAAAATCAAAAAGATTTGCGAATTGAACTTTATCGGGGGCTTTTAGATGCTTTAGAGTGTCGAGAACATAATGAAAATATACGCACTGGAAAACTTATAATACTGTCATCTTCTTTCCAAGGGAGCCCACATCATATGCAACAGAATTACCAAGATGCAATGGCTATGGTACGCAAGTTTGGTGAGCCAGATCTCTTTCTGACGTTTACTTGCAACCCATCTTGGTCTGAAATTTTAAATAGCATGGAGGGAGTACAACGTACTGAAGACCGACCTGATATTATTGTTTGTGTATTTAATATGAAATTAAAAGAACTTTTAGAAGATATTTGCAAGCATGGAATATTTGGAACTGTTTTGGCCTATATTTATGTTATTGAGTTCCAAAAGCGAGGTTTGCCTCATGCCCACATTCTTCTAACATTAGATTCAGAAAGCAAAATTCGCACTAAAGATGACATTGACAAGTTTGTGGGTGCAGAACTTCTAAATCCTTGCACTGACTCTTCCAAATTGTGACAAAATGCATGGTACATGGCCAACTATCTATATATATAATTCTCTTACGTAGCGACAAAAAAGGGTCGAATTTCTTAATCACCGTTTGGCAACAGCTCGCAAGTTTGTTTTGTTTACATTCGATACAACGATTGTATTTTACGCGTGATGGGAGTTCGGTGTGAACCGGCAGCAGTGACGGTCGCTTTTCCTCGAGCTCTTGTATTGGTGTTGCGTGGTTGCGCATTTGTTTACCTTTTGCGTTTTCACTTCTAGTTTTTTTGAAGATGACAGGTAAGACCTGACCAATTTATTTTTACCGCCGTTTCCTTGGATTACATACATAATTTTGCAACTTTTGGATCAATCTGAGTCATTCCATTGTGACTGTTTCTCAACTGGATGATGGTTTTTCTTTCGTAAATTTCATTAAAGAACCTAACAATATGGCACCTGCATTTAATGACAGATTTCTAATAAGTGGTAAACCCACAAACGAACTTGTACTGCATCTTTGTCAAAAACAGTTTGAATCAATCAACATTATTATCGCAAATAAGAACAGTTCAGCAAAAATGCCCCGTTGGAACCCATTTCAACTTCCTACTTATATTAAAAAAACGATTGCTGAGCACCCAAACATCACTAATATGAAATATAGCCGCCAAGGCAAACTCCTATTCTCTACTTCGGACCCTGTTTGTGCGGCTAAACTCCTTGCCCTCCAAACAGTTTTAGACACCAAGGTGTCAACCGATGTGATTTGGGAAAACATTTCATCTCGATTTCTTATTCCAGATATACCAACGACAACAACACTGGAAGAGCTAGTTAATGAACTATCCTGCAATATTGATATTGTTATTACCCATATGCGAAGATTCGTGAAACCAAACTCTTCGCAAGAAACATCTCCTGTCCTTGTTACTATTCTTGGCACCTATCTTCCAGATTCCGTTAAAATCTGGTTCATAAAAACAAAAAATTCAGCCTTTCAATACACAGACCACTGCAATGTACTGAGTGTTTCAGCTTTTTCCATCCAACCAGAGTTTGCGAAAAATCCCAAGCTTGCCACCTATATGGTACAGTTCATGATGGTCCATGTAAAGGGCTTGCAACCTTTTTATTTTGCAATTTTAGTTTGCAGCAAGCTTACAAGAAGTTTGAAACAAGTTAACGCAAGCTTCGAAGTCACCATGGGACGAATTTGCAGCAAGCCTGCAGCGTCAAACTCATTGCAAATTATAGCAAAAACAGAGTATGAACACAACCCGGATTAGAACTCGCGACCTACCGGTTCGGAAGCTGACGTGCTAACCAATCGGCCAGATAAACTCTGAGAGGAGAAGATAGATTTCGCTAATACATCATTCGATTCGATTCGATTCGTATACGATTTATTTTAAACTGTTTTCTTCATTTCATTAATTTTTTGAGTTGATAATATGATTTGAAGTCAAAGAGAGAACGATTTTCGCTAATAACTACGTTTTGCTAGTAGAATAAATTATGAAATTAGAGTTCAAAAGTAATTATTTTAAAATGGGACAAAATGTATAAGTTTATTTTTCAACAAACATTGACTGTTTTTTAGGTTTAATTTTGTTTATAAACGTTAAAATTTCAACATTCAGAAAAAGGCGATATAGTTTTCTTTAAAGTGTGAGTGCTATATTTAGTAAAAAGATGGAAAATGTTTCAAAAATTTTTTTTATAAAAAAGTTTTTTTTACAAATTATTATTGATTTATTGAATTAATAAAAAAGAAGGACGGTCTAGGAGATGGTATTAAAAATCGGATGTTTTTTTTTAAACAGAGACAAAGATAATTATCTCTTTGTGCTATCTTTGCATCACGCTTGTTTTGCCAACTTACAGCAAGCTTGCAATGCAAAGGAAGTGGCGCTATTTGTCACGGCGAACTTGTGGCAAACGCGTTTTGCAAGCGAGGGTGGCACTAATTGTCACGGCGAACTTGCCACAAGTTCGCTTCAAGTTTGATGCGTCAAATTTGCTATGACAAGGTAATATCAAGTCAAAATCAAACTTGCTGCAAACTTACGTGCTATCTGGGAAAGTGCATCAATTGCCAGGGACCACACTCTGCAACGTCTAAAGCTTGCCCCATGTATAGTAAAGAGCAACAAATGTTAGAATTAAAATCCCGGAACCATCTTACGACAGGAGAGGCCAGACGCAGCTGCAGTCACGCCTCCAATACAAACTACGCAACAGTAGTAAAATCAAATACGAGCAACGTTGATTTCGAATCCACCGTTAATCAAAAAATAGAATCTGTTGTTCAATCTCTCCTAGACAAAATGGAACACCAAACCCTTGCTTTTCAGGAACAAATGCAACAACAAACTCTTGAGTTTCAAGAAAAAATGGAGCAGCAAACCCTTGCCCTCATGGCAATGTTTGAAAAAACTGTTGAAACCCTGCTTCAAAACTTCTTCAAAATGGTGAATCAAACTGAAACAAAAACCAAATCGCCTTCTAGGAAAAAAAGTGCCGTGAAAAACTTTGCGAACTTCTCAAGTATACCCATGCATTTAGATGCAGAAGGGCACCATACCAATTTGGTGCATTTTTTTTTCTTTCTCAAGTCTGAGGGTTTTTTTCCATTTCTTTGTTGTTGTTTCAAATCGCATCTCCTTTTTTTCCTCCTATCCCCTTATTCTCTTGATTTTTACAGTTGCATCTCCTCTGTCTCATGACATTTGTTCAATGGAACTGTAGAGGTCTTCGGAATAAGAGAATTTGGCTTCAACTTCCACCTTTTTCTACCTCTCAATTTTGGATTTTCCAAGAAACATTTTTCAACAAAGATGATCATCTTCGTAATTCAAATATAAACTTTTTTTTACTCTCATAGACAAAATCGATCAGGAGGAGGTCTTACCGACATACCTAAGACTGCCGCTGGTAGAACTATCCCAACTTCGTTTTCTGAAGATACAAACCTTGAAATTCTTGCTACTGAAATCTACTTTAAAAACTACAAATTCATTATTGTTAATTTATATGCTCCTCAAGGTTTTGATATACAACAGGCAAAATCCTTTTTAGAATCATTTTCAATTCCAGTCATCATTTTTGGGGATTTCAACCTCCACCATCCAATGTGGGGTTCTAATAATTCTACGGGGTCTATTCTGGTACCCCCGGTTGGGTTGGGAGACGTCACTTTTCCCATTGTTAATGTGCGGAAAAAGTGACGTCTCCCACCCCAACCGGGGGTACCAGAATAGACCCCTAAATCTCTTAGCAATAGCTTTGTCGATTGGCTACAAAACTCTAATTTTGTTGTGCTTAACACGTCCAACCCGACTTATACATCGTACACGGGAACAAATTCTCTACCAGATCTTACTTTGTGCTCAACCTCAATTTATCACCAAGTTGAATGTTTTGTTTCGGATTCCACTTTTGAAAGTGACCATAACGCGATGGTCACAACCTGGTCGCTCTTGGGACAGACCTCGAAAACCCTTAAAACTATTGATTGGAACTCCATCATGAAAAATGCTCCAGAAATTCTGTCTTCCACAAACTCTAACCTCCATAATGTGATGCGCAAAGTCTCTGGGATAATTATAGAAAATACGAAACATTCTGCCTTGCCAAGTAACAACTATCCTCTCTGGTGGAACATTTCTTGCCATAATTTTCAAACGCTAAAAAAAAATTTAGGACCAAGGCTTTACGAAATGTCTCAACTTCGGATTGGATTAAGTATAAAAAGTATGCAGCAAAATTCCGGTTTCACATTAAGAGGGCAAGCAATAATTATTGGGGTAAAATGTGCAATATTACTCGGAATCTCCGTATGTTTTATTCAATGATAAAAAGAATCAACAACCATTCAAATCAAGCAGTAAATGTCTCAAACCTCATTCTACATAACAATCGTTATGTTTCGAACCCCCAGAATCAGAGCAATCTTTTTCTTGATTTTTTCTCAAATAGTACTACCCATGAACCTATTCCTTTGGATTTTAATGGTGATAAAAATACTTATCTGAATATTCCCATCCAACTCCAAGAAGTACGAAAAGCGATCCAGAAAACTAGAAATACGTCCCCAGGTGCGGATTGCATCCCTGCGAAATGGTTAAAAAAATTGAGCATTGTACAACTTTTGAAGTTAACCGATATCCCAGGCAATGGAAACAGTCAATCATTGTTCCGGTCCCAAAACCAAATAAAGATAAATCTAAGATTAACTCATACAGGCCCATCGCCCTCATTTCTGTCTGTTCAAAAATTTTTGAAAGAATTTTGGTGCAACGCATTACACATCATCTGATCGTGAACAGAAAAATCCCTTCCTATATTTATGGTTTCTTACCCCTCCGCGACAATCAGCTTGCAATTTATGGTATTCATACCGCTATAACGGAAGCTCATCATCAAAAAAATTATTTTATCCGAATCAATTTGGATATCAAAAGTGCGTACGACTTGGTGTACATAGATGATCTTGTTTTGAAATGCCTTCAATTGGGTATCATGGGTAATCTTTCCAAATACATTCATCAGTTTTTACATGACAGAACTCTATAAATTCGATGGAAAAACAGTCTTTCGGACACAAAAGCCATTCAGAAAGGGTTAGCACAGGGAAGTGCCTTATTCCCCATTATGTTTGCCATTTTTATGTTTGATTTCTTTGAGGCCTTAGACGAAAGGGTCAAATGTTCCATTTTTGCAGATGACATCTTTATTTACTGTTCTCATAGCTCATTGGAATATATTGAGAAAAAACTACAGAATACAATGGATAATGTGTACAAATGGTGTACCTATTGGAAGCTCTCTATTTCCCCTGAGAAAAGTGATATTGCCGATCTATCAAAAAGAAGATTGCTTTCTACTCCCCGCATCTCCTACGCAGGCTCTCCCCTTCCTTGGAAGGATTCAATAAAATATTTGGGAATTATCTTCTCTAAATCTAATCATCGTCAAAAATCTTCGAGCAAAAGCACTCAGAAAAATTAGCGCCTTGAAAACAATTGCCTATAAATAGTACGGCCCCAGAACAAAAGGCCTGGTTTACATCACTAACAATGGAATCTGTAGCCTTTTCTATTACAGCTGCGCTATCACCAACAAATTATCGCAGACTCATTTCAAAATTTGTGATACCATCCAAACTATTGCTCTTAGAGTTGCCCTTGGCCTTCCAATATGGACACCAAACATTGTCTTACTGAAAATTGCGGGACAGGAAATTCTCTCTGAAAACATCAAGAGATTGGCCATTCAATTTTTTATCGAACAGGTTGCAAATGGTGTTCATTCTCCCTTATTTCGGCAATCTTCGAACCCCTGCATCCAATTTAATAAGAAAGATCAGGAAGCTTTTGCAGGGTTACTTGCAGATTTGAACATAACCTCCGACCACATCATGACTTTGCCTAACATCCTTGATGTTCTCCACAATGATATTTGTGAAATTCACCTTACTTCCTTTGGCTTTCAAGATAAGGCTCAACCTACGTTCATGATTAAAGCACTCTTTGAAGAAACCATCAGTGAAGAATTTCAGGATTATTTTATCATCGCTACGGATGCATCGAAATCTCATATCTACCCCTCCATAGCTGGTACCTCAAATCTTAGATCATTCTCTTTTCGGATCCACCCAATCAATTCCATCTTCACAGCTGAAGCGCTTGCCATTTGGCAAGCGATTGATGATCTCAGTTCCTGACAGTGATTTTCTGATCTTGACAGACAGTTTTTCAGTCTTGCAAGCACTTAAGAACTTATCCATGAAATCTCCCAAAGTCATCCTTCGACTAGCCCATAAGATTTAAACGAGAGGCAAGTTTAATAAAAAAAAATTGCACTGGTTTGGACTCTGGGGCACGTAGTGTTTTTGAGCGTGTAATATAATTAAATAAGTAATTCCGTGATCAGAAGGTAAACACCCATCTTTACGATTTAAAAATAGATTTTCGATCTGTTGCCAGATACTACAGAGTATTCCCCCAGTGACAGAGGATGATACGATGGAAAGACACAAAAATACAACATATACTTTAAAAACACACAACCGTAAATGAAAAGACGAGAGAGAGAGAGAGAGAGAGAGAGAGAGCGAGAGAGAGTCTGGCAGGGTTTGGGTTCTAATTGTAGAGAGGATGCATCAATGTGGAGGAAGTTTTGAATATCTGAATCCTTCTGTGCTCTTGCAAATTCTTTAAAATTGGAGATTTAGTAATAAAATCAACTTCGATTCTAGAAAGTGCATCAGCAACTATGTTCTGAGAACCTTGCACATGCCGAATGTCGGTCGAATATTGAGAAATTAAATCTAAGTGGCGTAACTGTCGAGGGGAACATTTATTTGGGTTTTGCTTAAAAGCGTAAATTAGCGGGTTTTGGTCAGTATATATTGAAAAATTTCTGCCCTCTAACATATGTTTGAATTTTCTTATAGCCGAATAAATTGAAAATAATTTCCTATCGTAGGTTGGCCACTTCTGCTGACTTTTGTTCAGTTTCATGGAGAAAAAGGCTATCGGTTCCCATTTCCCTTGCGATAATTGAGATAAAGTGCCTCCTATAGCAACATCTGCGGCGTCCACCCATAGGCTCAATTTAGCCCCTGGAATGGGATGTCTCAAAAGAGTAGCTACGGCAATCGCGTTTTTCGCGGCAATAAAAGCTTGTTCAGAGTTTTCATTCCATTTGAGTTGTTGTTCAGATGACTTGCAAACACTGGAAAGAGATTTCTTTTTGTTAGTATGCCCTTCCAAAAACTGTACTATGGGAGCAAGTATATGTGCGGCTTTAGGTATGAAACATCTATAAAAGTTAAACATGCCCAGAAACCTACACGCTAAATTCAATTGAGCGATTTCTGGACTCCAAAAGGGGGCGAACGTAAAAATTCGCCTTTTCGATCTTTTAGTACCGAAAAACGCTCTTTAAAACACTTTCATAGTCAAGAACCTGTTTCGACTGCTTACCCGCCAGAAACTGATAACAGAATCTGAATACGTTGATCCTTTTAGGAGCGTTTTATAATTACTGCTTTGCTCACTAGGTTATATTCGAAAAATCATTGGTTAAAAATCATCACGCGACGATTTAGCGTCTTTCCTTATCTGTGTTTACACAAGTAGGGTGCCATTTTTTTATTTTAGGAAGCGTTATCCATGGAAGCGCATTAAAATGAATTGAAGTTAAGAAGATTTGCTCTACGGTGAGTTCCATTTTCAAATTCACTTTATCGTATTTCAAAATCAGTATTAAGTATTTTTTATACGATTGATATTATATTTATGCACATTCTGCAAAATCTTTGTTAAATGACCTGCCATTCTGAACATATCCATGACGTATGTTATAATTGAATGCAAATTTGAAAATTCCTGAGACATTAAAAATAATAAGAGATATCTTCATCCTGAATACATTGTTTTATGACACTTTATTTTTAGAAAATTATATATCATTAAAGATTATCCATTAGGAAGTGCAGGAAGAAATTTAAAATAATGAAAATTAATTTCATCCACTATCATATTAATCACACTTATTTTTATTTTTAATTTATGGTGTATGTAAATTTGGTATCAGCTGTGAATGCATGTGTTAATGTTCAAGTTGATTGTAGCAGTAATAGATAAAAGAATTTTAAAGCAAAAACTTGTGTCCCCCAATTTAAAAAAAACTGATAGTGAAATGAAATTTATAGTGTTTATTAATTTTTCATTATTTTAGTATTTTGGACATAGTTTAATAATTAGAAAGTATCTACAGTTTCCATAAATATTTTTTTGATTTATGTGTTTATTTTATTTGGATAAAATGTGTACTCCTCATAATAACTTCCATTAATAAGTTTTTGAAGTACAACTTAGGGAGAAAAAGAAATTGCAAAATTTAATTTGCCTATCCACAAAATGCTTGTGTTTGTCAGACTATTCTAATTAAAATTTAGTTATCTAAATTATATCTAATACATATAATATAATTAACATTATATCTATGCACATTCTGCAAAAACTTTGTTAAATGAAGTAATTCCCCTTTTTGACTCGACTTAAAATAATTAAAATTATCTTTATCGAATATATTAATCACATTTATTTTTATTTATATCACTTATTATATTTTTATGTATACATTCTTAGAATGTTAATGAGAATTTCTTAATCAATCTGGATTTCTTCTCATAGATTTACTTTCCATTGAGATTATTTAAATTTTATGTTTTGTCTCCTATTGATATATAAGTTACCTAACTGATCAAGCCATTTACAAGCATAAAACTAGTTTTTATTTTTATTAATTATGTACTGGGATGAGTGTTTTTAGTTTAATTGATCCACTATTAGAATATTTGGGGGGGAGGGGGTGCAGTAGATTATTTTGGGTACAATTAGCTTTTTCCATTTCTCTCGCATCTTCATACTTCTCTATAAGCTTCCCTCTACATGTTGAACTCAGTGCTGTAGGGTAAATATCTTTTAAGAAATGATATTTTTTTTAAATTTTTGATTTTAGGTTATGCTATTTAATCATCGACACTGACATCTATAAAATGCCTTGGTATACTTGCTTCAAATGCTACAAAGTTGTTGCAGATAGATTCTCTGAAAAAATAGATGGTATGACTGAATAAACAAAATTGATTTTTTTTCATTGCAGAATAGTAATGAATTTTCTTTAGAAAGTTATACAATGCATAAATTCTTTACTAAATATCATGGTTTTTCCTTAGAAATATAACTGTGTTTATGTCAACTAATTAAAAATTATCATATGTTTAGGAAAATCCATCTATTTAATATAGCTGCAAATGCTTTGCAACTTATACTAAAAAAATTACACACAATTTTTTATGAATAATTTTATTTCTCTCATTCATAAAGAGTTAACTTTTAATTTAGTTTAAAATTTTGCATGCCACTGCTTGGTTACTAACTAAAGGATCTTACTGTAACTTTTATATAACAGTTATTTTTAATTACATTTGGAAGGTTACTAATTGAGGTCATACTTCATAGTTTAATTGCTATGCCTCTGTTTTTATCTAAGGTTTACAAACAAATTTATTAAAAGCTCTATTTATAGGGGATATTACTGTTTGTAATGGACTTGAAAATATTTGTTTACATTTTTTTTTATATATTTTTTTTTTGAAAATTGATTGCTAATGCTTGCAGAGTTGTTCCCAGTAACTGGCCCAAGAAAGAAAAAAAGTACATTTTTGTTATTCTATCTTAATTTTAAGAGATTTTATAGAATTTTAAACACACACACTTCCAGAATAATCAAAATAATTTTCAAACTCAATAATCATTGTTCCATTGAGGCTGTACTTACACGACAGCAAAACATTGCGAGCTGTTCCCCAATGTCTGCTTTCCATTTACTATAGTTGTATGCATCATACAGTTGTACCAAACAAAAGTCACAAGAAAACGTTTTCTAGAGGTCCCGTGATATACTTCAAAACAAAAAGCTAAATATTATATAAAAATTTGCAGATATGTGTGGGAAACAAATGGATGTGTGTCTCATCTTAAAAATGACAACCATCAATAGAATGGTGTGGGGAGTATGTGTCAAGACCTAATTCCATAATTTGTTCAAAAAGTTTATTCAAAACCTTTTTTTACTGTTCTGTATGTAAGAATAATTAAACCATTAGTTTGTAAAAGACATTTACAGAACATTTTTAACTAAATGTTTATATGGAAACCAGTAGCGAATCCAGGATTTGGGTCGGGGGGGGGGGGATGAGGAACTAAAGGTTTGTATCGTCGTGACTAATGTCAAATCTTATGGCTTATGTAAACCAAAACACTAACTTTACAGACTTTACTCACCTAACAATAAGAATCTTAAAGAACACGACAATACTTTCGATAATTTAACAAAAAACACAATGAAATAAACTAGAAAAAACATTCTTTGACCATGTCAATGCTGCAAATATGAGTGGAATGACTACAAAAGTGAGAACTTTCAAGCCTGTCAAAAACCAGGAAGAAATGTTTTCACTTTCTTTAAAGGTAGATTAAGAAAAAACAGCTGTAGTGATTTTCGATAAAATAAAGAATTCTGGTCTAGCTCTGAGAGGGGGGGACCTGCAGCCCGATAGCCACCCCCCTGGATTTGCCACTGATGGAAACAAAAACCAATTGTTTAAAAAAAATCTGTGTGAGCTATGTATTTCACTATGTTGCAGAACATTTTTCCTCTAATTAAATAATTTATTTTGCAGGTTTCGGGAGATTAAAGGCTTCATTAGGCAGTCAAGGAAAAGCAAAAAGAAATTTACACAGGAAATGGCTATCTTTTATAATATATTTGATTACCAAGTGAGATTTTTTTGGGCGGGGGGTAACTTTCATGTGTTTATTTGTGATTTTAGAAGTCAGTTTTTTATGTGTGCAATGTATTTCAATAAATTTAGACACGTTGTTAATTTTAAGTATAAAATTTACAGATAAATATGTGTAATATTTTTAAAAATGTCAAAAATTTTGCTTGGGGTGTGTAATCAAGAGAGTTTTAAGTCCTTAAGCCTTTACACCAATAACATTTATACACTCTAGTTGGTTACATTTTGCTTCCATGTAAATATAGTATAATTTTAAATTTAAAATTGTAACACATTTCAGTATATTCTTTCTCTTCAAATTTATTTTAAGCTTTTAATCCATGTGCAGTTCTAATTTCTCAATTGGGTACTCATTATAATGAGTTTTTATTCTGTAATTTATTATCAGTTCGATTCTTTTTCAGTAAGCATTTTTCATCTTGGATGTTATTGTAGGAAGTGTACTACAGTGAATTTATGTAAAAATGTATTTTTATGTTGTAATAAAAGTATAAAAATACTGTGTTGCTGTTATTTGTTACTTGAGTTATTATCTATAAATTAGTATCTTATGTGCAGTATTATTTGTAATAATAAATGGAATAAAAAAAACTTATATTCATTTATAAAAGCATAAGTTTTTGATTAGAGCAATTAATTTCTTATGATTTGCTAAAGAATAAAGATTTGAAGTAATATTTTGGCAGTTTCTCTTGTTTAAATCTTTGCAAAAATATATATTATTAGGTACGTATAATTATACTATTTTTATATTTATGCTCCAACATCTTATTCTGGTACTCATGCAAAGAGCACTAATTAGTTATTGAAGTTTTGAGCAAAGATCATTATAACCTTTACTGTTAATATAACTTAACTTGTGTTGCAAAGAGTAGTTTTAATGTTTCTTAGAATTCTTATGCAGTTTTAGAAACAAAGTATTTTGTTAAAATTTCCAGTATTCTTTTACATATAAGAAATGTAATATACTGTTTCAATAGATTATTTTAGGATGTTCATTCCATTTTTAAAAAATTAAATTTCATAAATATATATATATATTCATTTTAAATAACTGGTAAAAGTGTTTTTAATAATGTATATTGTACACATACAGTGATTCTGAGTTGGGAGAAAGCCAGGAAACTAATATAATTAAGCCTTAAATCGGAGAAATTTTTTCACAGTTTCTGTAGCCACCTCCCCTGTATTATATTTTTTTTAAGCTGACTCAGTCTGTCAAGACTTTACTAGTCAGTGCAAACTCAAAAGCCTTATAATTAATATTTTCTAAAAATTATAATTTGTAAAAGAATAAGTAAAATTCATGCAAATAACTGGTGTGCTTTAGATGTTCTTAAAAGATAAATGGAAAATAAAGCTGCAATATTAGAGAATATGGTGAAAAATATGTATTTAGAGAAATGCAGATTTAGATAATGCAGTTAAATCTTCAAAAAAAAAACCAAACAGATATTGGTCAAGTTTAATGATTTTGTGAAAATTGCTAAATAACTGCAAATTGAATTGAAGACAAAATACAAATTCTTAAATCTACAGGATATTTAAAGAAAAAATAAAAAGAATTTTTTGCATATTTTATTAAATTAAATTGAAGAAAAAATGCAGTTTTTTTTCTGTATTCAAAAATCTGCAGAATATTTAGAGAAAAATATAATAAAAATTTATGCTGATTAAATTGAAGAAAAAATGCAGATTTCTTCTGCCTTCAAAAAATCTGAAGAATATTTAAGAGAAAAATATAAGAAGAAAATTTTCTGCAGATTAAATTGAAGAAAAACTGCAGATTTTTTGTCTTCAAAAAATCTGCAGAAATCTTTAAGAAAACCTCAAAAAAAAATTCTGCAGATTTTTTTGCTGGGTTATTAAAAAATTATTTATTATAAACCGTGCTATATAGTTTACAATTGTTTCCATTATAGAAATCTGTTGCACTGTACAGAATAAAGCAGATATTAAAACAACCACCCCCCCCCCAATTGTTTCTTACTAGTTTTTAAAATAGCAGAAGTGATGAAACTAGGGTAAAAGACCGTTTATGTTGGTTAAAAAGATTTACAAGGATAAAATAATCGGCATTTTACTACCTCAAGGGGCATATTTATTCATAATGCTCTTTATAAGGTACTAAATCACTGGTCTCAATATTGCTTTAAAAAATGTTATCTTTTAAACGTCCAGAAATGTTGAATAATTAATTAATCAATATTAAATGCATTTAAAAAAACATTTTTTTTTTAAACGCTCTGAATAAGTTTACAAACTGATCAAAAAGGAGCGAAATCAATAAAAACATTTCCAGAAAAGAGCGTTTTTCTTTTCAACGCTCTAAATAAAGTTACAAATTAATCAGAAAGGATCGAAATGAGTAATGAAAACATTTCCAAAAAAGAGCGTTTTTTCTCAAACGCTCCTTTTAACATTAAAAATTAATCAACAAAGAGCGAAATCATTGCTTAAAATATTGCTCAAAAAGGAGCATTTCTTTTAACACGCTCCTTTTAATATTAAAAACTAATGGAAAAGGAGCGAAATCGTTCAATACAAAAAGGAGCGAAATTCGCTCCGCGGAAGGATTGTAAAACGCTCCGAAAGGACGATGCACTTTCAAGTACGGAAAGGAGCGAATTTCGCTCGATTGGTTTAAGCGTGTACGCAACTGCGTTAAAGTGTCCGGTTTAGGAAAATCTAGTATGCATTTGACTTTATCAGGTAGAGGCTTAATTCCATTTTCTGACAGATTGAAACTAAAAAGTCTATTGTCAATGCACCAAATATGCATTTCGAAACATTTATGCATAGGCCGTATTCATCTAATCTTACAAATAAGGTTTTTAAATGTTGGAAATGATCCTCATGATTTTTAGATGCTATCAGAATGTCATCGACAAAAGCGTAAACTCCTGGTAAACCACGAGTAACTTCATCTATAAAACGTTGAAAAGTCGCAGATGCGTTACACAGTCCGAATTGCATTCTTGTACTTTCGAATAAACCAAAAGGAGTACATATTGCCGTTTTGTGGATATCTTCTGGGTGAATGGGAATTTGATGATAGGCTTTTATTAGATCGATTCGACTGAAAATTTTTGATCTATGTAATTCGGCAGTAAAATCAGCGATACAAGGAATGGGGTATTTATCCTTTAATGTTTGAGAATTTAAAGCTCTATAATCCCCAACAGGCCTCCAATCTAAAGTACCTTTCTTGGGAACCATGTGGAGTGGGGAAGCATAATTGGTGTTTTTCTGAAGGTCGTAATGTCCTAGATGCATCATACTAAATTTGATTTCGCTATTTTTAAGACGATCTGAAGCTAGCCTTCGGGTTTTACCACCACAGGAGGACCTTTGTTACAATATGGTGAACGTGATATGTTTTACCGGTTGATTTGGATTAGCAATTTATAAATAGAAGGAAATTCTTTT
>BGPR01038087.1:0-11326 GCA_013235015.1 Araneus ventricosus | reverse complement strand
CTATTATGCTTCGTTTCGGTTACGTATTGCTATTGAGAAAAATTGGCTTCCAAGTATTGTAATGTCTTATTAAATCAATGAGATGAAACAAATCATAATTTTTTTTATAGTTTGTATTTTCCGAGATTTCAATCGTTATATGCATTTAAGTTGAGGAAAAACTTACATTTCTTCAATCTTTAAATGGTTTTTAAATTGAGTACATGATCTAATGTTTATTAACCTTCTCATAAAATGGCCAGCTGAACGCTTGCGAGCAGCTCTTCTCAGCTCAGGATTGGATGATGATAGGGCAGGGATAACATACCAGGACAGGCCTGGGTGGATTATCCAGTACATGCTACAGTCCCCAGGGACAAGTTTCACGCTACTCTGACTTATTGATCAGGATAACTTGGAGATGTTGAAGCAGGATGTCGCGGTATATATCTATCCTATATAAGGGTATGCATTGAATAAGTCACCATCGTCATGAATGGAATTGATAGTAGAATGGATGTTATGAGAAAATAAATTTAAATTAATTGTACAGGATGTTTAACAAAACTATCAATTGAAAAATAGGACCAATGCATTTTCAGAAAACGATTAGAGATTTTTTGCGTTTTAATTTTGATTTAAATTCTAATATTATATATTTAAGTCTTAATGTATTCCAAAATCCTTTTCTTAAACTCAAGTTTCGTTTTATTTCCCGACGCTGGTATATTAAATCAGCGTTTTGCTATTAGTACTAAAAGATATTCTAAGTACTTCCACGCCATATAATCATGAAATCAGACGACTTGATTGGCACCATACTTTTCTCTGCAACACTTAAGTAATTTAGTAAAAAATAGCTAATATTCCATCACTTTGATCACGTGTCTATAGTATTCCTGTTCCTGAGAAAAAGCAAAGATTTTCTGTTCTCTTTTTTGGCTTGAAACCTTAAACTAAGATGCTTGTATGTCTGCCACTCTCATTAAAATGCCTATATTTGGATAATAAAGAAAATTAGTTAATCTTCGGCTCGTTAATGACTACAACCACGAAAACATTTTATACGTTTGTAGGTTACCGTGAAAGTCGAAATTTGGAAAGACTGTTCACCGTAAAGATCGACATTCTCCAATTTCTGCTCTTTCACAGTAACATATATATTCCTCAATATCTTGCTCATAGAGTTAAATGACTATATAAATAATATTTGACAGCCGTATACGGAATAAGACGGATACCGTTCCTGTTTATACTTTTCCCCTCCGTTTCGTTTGGTAATTTTATTCTTATCTAATGGATGTAATAAGAATGATGAAGTTTAAATCTGGTAACTTGTATTATATCTAGGTATATAATTGTATTATTTCTAGCTATTGACATTCTCACACATGACTGATCTGAAAATCGGTGAGTATCGGTGAGAATCGTAGCAGATTATCAGTCATGATAGAAATCGCGGGGCATCCAATATGATTTTTTTTTCACCCAGTAGTCATCCAGTGGATTACTAAGTGTAAAAGGCCCGTGGTATTATTTTTATTCTCCTCGTCATATGTATTTTTTAAAAGTGACACAAACGTCACGCTTTTGTCTTCATAATTTACCCTTTAATCTGGAGTCTATGGTGACTTGCGTTCCTCTTAGAATCGCCAACATTTTCCCCAAGAACGGAGATGAAAGAACATTTGTTTTGGTTGCGCAATGATGTTTTTTAACAAGATGCACGCGCATGCTCGGGAAATTAATCTTTTCATCGGTGTTTTGCAATCCGCTATGATTGCGCCTTGTTTCGATTGGATTGTTTTTCATCTCTTCGATAGCAGTTGAGTCGATTCATTCGAATTTCAATAAAACTCGTTCTGGATTTCAAATATCGGTTCAGTACTGTAGCATGTAATTCTGTTTGTTTCGTTTCTCGGGATAAACGAAGCTACGAGTATTCCCTATGTCTGAAAGCAGAGAGCCGCGATTTTTCTGAAGTTAAAAAATTTGCCCGGTGCAGAAATGCCCACAGGCTGTCGTTCTCGTTTTCGATATTTTAAAAGTGATTCTGACGACATTCAATAAAGAGGCGGCTACTGGTTTCCTGCTATGCTGAAAGCATCGCGCATTGCGTCTCAATCTCTCTTTTTCCAGATTACGCATGCAGAACAAAAAAGCACACGCTCAAAACAGTATTTGGCGGCAACCATGTAAATTGCATGCAAGAAAAGATGAGCGAACGGTCCGCACCGTAAACTACGAGTTTATCCAAGGGCATACACCCCTTAGCCCTTCCGTCACTCCTGCAGATGATTAAATGTAACTAAAAACGTAACAAATATAATCGTAAATTTCTGCTTATGTTTTCTTAATTTAGATTAGATTAACAATCTGTACAAGAAGGCTGTTTTTTGTATGAGAAATCGCAATATTGAACTGTGGTCAGGTTACGAACGACGCCTAAACCGACGTTCCCCTCTCGAAAACTTCAACACCACACTTGTGGGAAGTGTTTGACCTAAGGTCAGGATAAATGCGATTGCCCATAGATGGCGAATCATTGGTGAAATCTGCTCTCGAATCCACAACTCTCTCAAAGCCTGACGTGACACCATGTCCCTAGGGCTTCCATGTTTTCACTAATTTTGAAATATTGCGACAATATGAAATACCGTCTGCTTCTCAATAAACTTATAAAAGATATTCTTTAAAGGTCAAATAGATCTGAAGTATTTTATGTCGTTTATTTATTAGGTACTAACATATTGGATAAATTGTTCTTGTACCAGCACCTGATGAAAGGCAAGAATACTTAGAAACGAATGGCAAGAGATTAGAGAGAGAAAATTAAAAGATTTTTGTCTTTTCAGAAGAAATCGTTTTTTTGCCGAAGTAAATTTGCATCAGACAAATGAAAACAACAAATGCGCATGAAATTTATTCGAAAATCAAAATTTAGCTGTATTGAAAAAAAATTTATCTTCAGGACGTCACCAAGACTGTCTGGTCCACACCAGACTTCAGCGCCCTGTTCCCAGTTAAAGCGATATATACGTATTCAGCGAAGTATATAAGAAGAATATTAATTAATAGCACGTACAAAGAGCAATATTTTGAAAGCGTCGCTAAATTCAGTTATAATACTAAATCTTTTCCATTCAAAATGCAGTTTTAATGCCAAGAAAGTGCACCACTCACACTATTTTTCTTCGATTTCTGTTTATTTTATATTTTTCTTTATGAACAGAAAAAATAGCATGAGGTGGTGCCCTATCTAATGTAAAAACATTTTAAGAGAAAAAGACTTAGACAGCATAACTTCTAGCGTTTTAGTTAAACTAAAAAAAAAAAAACTTCAGTGAAGTTATCAATTTTATTCAGTGTTAAAAAATCTTCAAAATCATCTCGTAAGACTAGGCCTCCCTCTATTGTCAAAATTTTAACTGTTTTCTTTTTCTTTCTTATTTTGTTTTCTTCCCCCCCCCCCTTCTTTTTCCAGTTTTTCATAGAGCGCAGCAGTTACTTATACTTGTGAAAAAATTCGTTAACCTTCTCAATAGGCCTTTAATTACAACAACTCACATATCTTGTAAAGATATAACATATTTTATTACAAACTTATATATTCTTCTTTTCCAGGCATACCATGTATGTTTTTCCTGATGGCAGAAACGCCAGTTTTCTCTGTGTGAACGGCACGATTTTCCACCAGAGATTCTTTGTCTGCGATTGGTGGTTTTCATTTTTTTGAATGCGGTAAAGCACCAAATGTTGAACTGAATTTGTTCCGGAAAATTCCTTGCCCGTTCTTCCACCACCGCCGAGAAGACCTTCCTGGACCTATTCCACAGCCGAAAATGGACCCACCTCCTCTTCCACCACCAAGACCTCCACAGCAGAGGGTATTTAGAAAGGTTTCTTTTAACCCATCAACCGGCTGCAAGAACGTAGAAGTCATCCCAGTGGCTGATGATTATTCTAAAACCGGCTCCGTCGCAGAAAATCGTTCTTCGATTATTACTACTAAACCGGCTCCGGCGTAGAAAGTTGCTCTCAGTTTATTACACGAAAACCGGCCCCGAAACATTTGCGTTCACCATTTAGCTACAGAGAGGCCGTTTTCAAAGAAAATATTTTCTGAAATATTTTTGCCGTTCAAAGGGTTAAAAATCCTTCGTTTGAACTTAAATGTCAAAGGACGGACACAACAAAATAATATTCGATAGGAAGCTGACAAATGCAATTTCGATTAAATGATGCTCCATTTTTTAATGAAAAGGAAAATAAATTATAATATTACGATGAAAAAACTCTAAAAAAATTGATGGAAATATTTTTCATACATTACTGCAATTTAATTGGTTTCTTTTAGCAAAAATATAGAATGGTAATTGAGGCGTTGAATTTGAAAATTTTGCTCACATTTTTCTAATCCAATTTCATTGAGTTTTCTACAAGCGACACGTAGCAAGTAAAAAAAGTTTCTGAAACTTAGATACATTACATTACACCATCTGCATCCCCGTGTTTAGAGCCATTTGGCTCCTTTCCGGTTTGGATGGGATGCAGCAATTTTAAGCATAAAAATCCCTTTTTTGCAGTATTTGAGGTACTTCATTAGGAATGGTACAGTGTGATTTAATGGCGCAAGAACCAGATTTGGCTATGCTGCACCAAACATGAGGCACTTCATTAGACTTTGAAATTTAATTTTTATGGCTTCTTTCTTTCCAGATTACGTCGTAAAAGATTTAAGATCGCATTTTCTAGAAACCTTATGGGTTTCCACTTTACGTGATTCACGCTCAAAAGTTAAAAATCCCATAGCCACGTGTTGATTCTTTACAAGCTGTTAATGTTTCAGTAACCAAACCAACAGGTAAAATGGGTTTGTTCATTTACCAAGTTGGGAAATCTATTCACTCCGGTATGGTTAATTTCCCTTTAATTCCTTTTCATAGCTCTCCTATTAATAAAGAATAAACGGAATAGCCTTGGATTGGAATCTGACCATTCATCTATTATTGATAATTTGGTGCAGATGATGTTGCCACTCCAAAATACGTTAACATTATAACAGGTAGTGCAAAAGAACATCTATTTTTTCAAATAAATCTAACTTTCTTAATTTCAATATTAAAAATGTTATTAACATGAAAATAATTTATAATAAATACAGTTTAGGCAGGTATGAATAAATTGCTTATCGAAAAAATGTGTTACTCTCAGAAATCATTCCATAGCCTGCACCATTGAACTGCAAGTGGAAAAGACACTGTACACAGTAACAGCGAATCTTTATTTCTGAAAAACGTATGCTCCACATTCCACTGTGCCATGGTTACTGAAAATTGAACTACTTATACACGGCCGACCTCCTCCTTTCCAAATTCTACAGACTTAAAAAGAATGCAGTCTTGTAGTATATATCTCTAATATACTTAATAATTCACCATAAGGGATGCTAGTAATGAACCATAAATCAATTCTACGGTAAAGATCCATCCAGTGGTGTAGCGAGGGTAAGACCAGAAACTGGACCACCCCGTTTTGCCTTAGCATCCGGGATGCTGAATGACAGCAGCTGCAACAGCTTCGAGTACTGAGGTCGGAGTCCTAGTAGCCAATCACCTGGCCACGGCCCGACCCCTCCCGATGGAGGTACGTACTATCACTAATGGAGGGGCCCAGAGCCCCACCATTACTATACCCACAGGGGAATCGAGTTTCTGCTTACTTATCCAGCAGCAACTCATATCCGTGTACTCGCGGTGCCTCCCCCGTGGGAGTGTAGCGACGGTAAGTAGCACCCGGGTTATAATATGATTTTTTCGCTCCCTCTCGTCATCATCAGTGATTTAATTTGTGTAATCGGTTCCCGGGGCATGGTCTTTCTTCGCTCCACAGTGGCGAATCTAGGATTCGGGTCGGGGGGCTGAGGTCATAAAAATTTTGTATCGTCGTGACGAATGTCCAACCTCGTGGCTTATGTAAACCAAAACACTTTAACTTTACAGACTTTAGTCACCTGACAAGAAGAATCTTAAAGAACACAACAATACTTTCGATAATTTAATAAAAAATACGATGAAATAACTAGCCAAAAAATGTTTTCTGCCTCGTCAAAGCTACAAGTGGAATGACTAGAGAAATAGGAAAATTTTCGAGCCTGTCAAGACAAAAAGCAATTTTGTCACGTTTTTACCATTTTTTAAAACGGAAACTAAGAACAAACAGTTGCATTTTAAATAAAATCAAAAATTCTGGTTTAGATGGAGGGCTGCAGCCCCATAGGCCCCCCCTGGATTCACCACTGTCGCTCCTCATTGTATTGCTCCTCGTATTTGACTTTCAAATGGCTAGAAACGCATTAATTATTTTGTCGCTAAGGCCAGTTGCGTAAAGAGAGTAAGTGGCGCCCAGAAAATATTATGACTTTTTGTTTTATCCCAGTCGTCATTAGAGGCTTAACAACCGTAAATGGCGCCAAGTTTATGGTATTATTTTTCTGCACCCTCAACATATTTTGATTTAAAAATAGCATAAACGCAGTAATGTTTTGACCCCAAAGCTGGCGCCCGGTGCATCTATACTCCCCACGCCTCCCGGTCGCTGCGCCATTGGGTCCATCTCTACCTAGAAAGAATCGTAAAGCTGCTATCACACGGAGAGCTATCGTACGCTGTGATCTTGAGCGTGAACACAATGCCACTCAGCAGAAAAGTTTGTAGCACGTGACCCATTGAGACAACCGGTCAGACAGGATTTCGATATTGGGGAAGGCGAACTACGTCAGCGTTAAAGTCACACCCGATTGGTTTGAATTTCCGCTGCTGACGATTTTTTGTCATCATCGTGTGCATTTTTAAGCCGATTGAATACAGCCCACGATTTACGTCATCTTGTCTGACCGGTCACTTTCTGCAAACTTTTCTGCTGAGTGGCATCGTGTTCACGCTCAAGATAACAGCACACGATAGCTCTCCGTGTGATAGCAGCTTAAAGAATCCAGGTGCGAAAGTATGAACTGATGCTCCATAAAGATATGCAGCTTTTATTCCATACACTGGATTTAGTTACTGATGTTTAGTTACTCTTAAGCAATTCATTTAATCTACCGTTTTAAATTTCGAAAACAATTCCGTTTTCGTTGCATTAATTGAATGAACTAAATCCAATTTTCTCGAATCCTTTTCAGGGCCCAAAGAACATGGTTTTGAATTCTATCGAAAAAGACAAAAATCCAAATGACAGACAGAATGATCGAGACAAGAAACAAAAGGATACAGGAAAACCGCAGTCATGGAATCCGAATGCCGAAAATAAATATAAAAATCCTGCAGAGAGAGGAAACCCATTTAGAGGAGGGAAAGAAGATCAATGTAATTGCCAGTGCGCTGCTTGAAACTTCACGTTACAGTTACTGAACTGCAATTTCAAACTGTATAGATACAATGTAACTACCGAAATAGAAACTGCAACAGCCTAAGAACATGTAATAAATATGCAAGTGCGTATAGGCTTAAACTGATAACTGTTTCATCAGTGTACAGTGTTCGTTAATAAATGTCACAGTCAGCTATACTGATATTTTTAGACAATGTTATTTCAATAGTGAACCAACACTGTTCATCTTATACATTATATGCTGCTCCTGTAATAAAATACTTACTCTGGTATTTGAAAACTTGTGTAAAAAACTAATCAACCTCAAACAGAAAAAAAATGAAGGATTAACAAATTCTTAAAAATGCAGATTCTGATAAAATAGTGAAAGCTTGTTAAGAGAAAAATTGATCGCGAACTTTAATCCGTAATAATAAAAATGGTTTTAAAAAACACGCTTTTATTATTATACTACTAAGCAGAAAATAGTTTTTTTAAACAAAAATATGGACGTCAAAACAAAATCTTAAAACCTTGAAGTGCTGATAAAAACATAATCACATATTTTAATTTTCAATGAATATTTAGGAATTTTCTTTCATATATTCATTGTGGCTTAATTTTTCTATGATATTTATTTCATTCTCACTAGTTTTGACTATTTAGTATAGTTTTTTCCATGAGCAACTTTAGAGTGATGTGGAAATCCAATCCGAAATCAAGGGAAAGAGTGTTCCCAAATTTGTATTCAATGAAATTTATTACATTAATGCTATAAATTATTTCTCCAAGAATAACAATTTAATGCTTTATCTCTGATTCACTGAATTTCCACTTTCCAATCATTTTTATCTTCTCATATACGAAGTATTCAAATAGAAAGTATTGTAATCTTCAAAAAATTCGAGATTCCGATGGATCTCGACGTTTACACCTCCCCGAGTGCGATAAACACAACACATTTTTCAAATGTATTTTTCAAAATGAATTAATCTGTCGGTGAACACGAGAACTCAGAAACACAAAGTGCTAGAAAGACAGAATTTGGTACATGGTCACTTCACCAAAATTGTAGACTTCTATCAAATTTTGACCAAAATTGTCAAAGGTTGAAAATCTGTCGTGACTTTGAAAATGCAATAACTCAAAAACGCAACAAGCTAGATAAATGGAATTTGGTCTATGGTTTTGAGAACGCAAACCAGGGTTGCCAGATCAAAATACCAAAATAAGGCCAAACCTTCTTAAAAATAAGGCCAAATTTGACAAATTTATTGAAAACGTCATTTTCTATTAGAGAAACAGCTATCCTTCATGAAAACGAATCCCTCTTGATAGGCATATGTTCAATTATTAATTATTAAACTAAAATTTAAGTGAAAGAAATTTAAAACATCCTTGTTCTATTCAGGAGCTATTTCGTTTGACAGCTCATTATATATCATTTGAAATGTGCTATATCAAAAAATTTATTAAAAAACAATAGCAAAAGTAATTAAAAATTGTTCTAAAAGTCATTCACGACAATAAAGCCAAAAATGAATTTAAGGCCAAATGAAAATTCCCAAGGCCAAGGGCTTTGAAAAAGGCCAAATTTCTATAATTTGGCCTTAAAAAGCCAATATGGCAACCCTGACTCAAACGCAATTGTTTGTATCAAACTTTGAACCCAATCGATCACGAGGAAGAAGTCTAAATGCACACAAGATTCTCTTCACTACACTACGAAGCTTAACAGAAAACGCGTCATTTTGTGTTGTATAGGAGCAAATCGAGGGGAGACACTCCCGCTGGTTTGTTGATGGCTTCGACGAGCAATTCAAAATAAAACCATTTTAACCATGATAAATTCGAAAGCATTTCAAAAAGTCGTAATATCCGAAGTCATGTGAATCGCAAACAGTGGAACAGTCGCAAATTAAGCATTGCCGGAACGTTCTGACCTTGGTGGCAAAAATCGCGTTGTTTTAAGGAGGTTTTTACAAATTTGTCATATTAATTTGCAGCATGGCATAGTAGCAACTTTTGCCGCGAGGGGCGAATTTTCAGTATGCCGCCCTTCCTTTGCAAGATACATAAATCTAAAAATAAAAAAATAATAATTCTAAGGGGAAAAATTGAATAACACAATTATTCGCTTGACGCTCTTTACCTCTGCAGGTTCCGCAACCACGCATCCACCACCAGACGTTCTTCTACATACCGGCAACTTATCGAAAAAAGGCTAAAAATATGAATAAATTACGATATATATATAGTAAATAAAAATATCATATGAGTTAGAAAACAACAAAAAACAAAAATTTTGGGAAAAACAAAAATTAAAAATTACATAAATACAAGAATATATATATATATATATCATCAATGCAAACAAGAAACTAAAGGACATACAAAAATAGTGACTAATTTTTCCGATTTTTCGTGTGTCGTTCAGCAGAAAAAAGCACTAATTAATATCATAGGCGGGCCTTTCCCCCTGATAAGCGGCTGGCCATGATATTTTTCAATTTGTCATGGTTTTTGTATGTCCTTTTGTTTCTTGTTTGTATTGATGTTTTGCTTTTCTTTGTTGACGCAGCTTTTGCGCGAATGCAGAAATGGCTTTCTCTATTTCATATAATTTTTCTTGTTTTTATGTAACTATATATATATATATCAAAACAAACAAGAAACATAAGACAAAAACTCAAAAACAACCAAGACATATATATATATATATATATATATATATATATATATATTTAGTTAAATATTTCAATTAATCAAAACATGTGTTATATTTTAAATACATACAAATATTAATCTAGAAATTAAAATTAAATCAAATTATCTTATCAATAATCATACACATGAAATATAAAAGATAGTTTGATTAACGACTATTACACTATGAAAAAGGACAACCTAGAAATGGAATTCCAACAATCAAATGCTTATCAGCCTTGCGAACTGCTAAACCGCATTAATCTAGATTTGTGGCGCCAACCCTCTGAGAAAGCCAATTGTTGGAAAAACAAAAAATAGGGGAATAAATCCCCAAAATCTTTCAAGATTAGAAACGAGAAAGTATATAACTTATAACATACCAATTCGATAGTTACAGTTATTGTTAGGACTTGAGCATTATCCTAAAGACAGTTCCGCATTTAAAGTGAAAATATTATCTATAAATTAAGCTTTTAATACTATAATAAAACACTATAAAAATATTTATAAATTAAATTCAACCTTTTATAATAATATATATTTTTTGGGAAATATACATAAAAATAAATAAATGAGTATATGATGCAATCTTATTCTTAATACCGTGGCGCCATCTACCTATGAAGTGATTTACTAAAAACTTTGTTAATTCCATTATATATGATAAAATCAAAAATAAATCTAAAAGACTTTTAATTTAATAGTGTTAAATATTTCTTATTAACATAAGCATACATGAAATTTATAGGATACCCAAATTTCATAGCATTTTCAAGAAAGGTTTCAATATGAGACTGCGGTTTTAATCTGTCTGTGACCAAAATAGTACTTCTATGAATATAACTTAAGACGATATTTCTATAAATTTGATGACTAATGCTATTCCAATAGGGTAACTTGTTTATATTGAACTGAAAAGTGTTTCGTTTATCATAAATCTCAGTGCTTAATTTATTATCAACTATTTTTATTTCAAGATCTAGAAAATCTACAGAAGAGACCTAATAAATAAAAACATCAAACATAAATATAGCAATTTACACAAACGTGCGCTATAATTGCAATATACGTACATAATTATTAGGATTAAATTAAATTACCCTATCCATAATCATACACTCAAGATACAAAAGAACACTTGGTATAAAGCGATTAGCACTAATAATTAACCAAACTTGAAAAAGTCAATTCTTATTTGAAATTCCAATAATCAAAGGGGCTAACTAGCTCGTCGTGTTAATCTATATTTCTGGTGCCAACCCTCCAC
>BGPR01038086.1:0-14865 GCA_013235015.1 Araneus ventricosus | reverse complement strand
AACTCTAGATTCGAGTTCAATCTCCTTTAGCAGAAATATTTTGTATAATGAGGTCAGTTCAAGCGTACATGATTAAAGAAAAATGAACATCGCCAATTGTAATGTCGAATGCCTTTGCATCGTGTAATTGCTTCCCAGAATGGCAAGAACCATTTTTTGCAGATTGGTGGATTGAAATTTCGGTTCATTTTCTTCGGTAATATAATTCTAATTTTTAATATAACCCTCCGACTGCGTATGCCGCGATATTCGCGGGTTGGAAGCAAGTCTATTTTCTGCTTGTGTACTTCACTTAATAACCATTTTATTTACACAAGAACTGTCCCTATCAGTTATCATTAGAGAAAAATTAAATTGCATTGATTTCTTAAATTTATAATATAGGTACATAAACAGTGAAACCTCTCTTTCAGCGATCATCCTGCGTTCGCAGGAAAATTCTAAAGGGGTTCCATGTTTGAAAGTACAAAACATGTATTTAAACGAGCCCTAATTCGTTATTTCGGATAGAGCGAAATTTAAGAATTATCTAAAGTAAAATGTTCTTAGACGCTTTATTTATTTATTCGAAAAAATCAATTTGAGCTTCTTTGGACATTTTAGCTTTTCGGGAGGTAACTTTTTCAGTTTTGTTTTTTTAGTAGGAAAAATAAATGCCTAATCGTTTCGGTAGCAGTTGTTGAGGAATGACCAATAAAATAATCTATTTTTAATAAAGTCCGTTGAGCTGAAAATTCCATTTGGTGATGGTCGCAACCCATATCAGAAGCTTCTTTGTCTGAGTCCAAGTCAGCGCAAGATAGGCACAAATGAATCTTGAGTACCGAACACCAGTAGAGGGCAAAGTTCACTTTTCTCTTTACATTGAGAAAGGAATGATATGATTTCCTGTGTTGTTTTTGAGTGTATGGATTTTTTGTTTCTTACCTATTCTCTTAATAAAAAGTCGGCGCCTTAAAGAATTCACTGTATTTAATTTTATTTAGATTGATTATTTTTATTAATTGCTTAACAAGTTTATGCACTATTGTCCTGGGAATTCTTTATGCGAAAAAAAAGCACAACGCAGGCTATATAGGCTTTGAAATTCTCTTTTTGAAGTTTGCATTGTCCATGCTTTTAATTACTCATGATTAGTAAGTAGAAGCTTGAAAACCATGGGAAAGGGGGCTATACAGGGAAAAGGAAAACAAAGCATTCATTTCCACTCGAAAAGTTTCTACTAAAATGTAAACAACGCAAACGCAGTGCACGATGCATGCTCACTGTGAACTACAATTCAATATTAACCCTTAAATTCCCCGTGTTGCCTTTATGCAACAAACCGAATTTTGTTTAAAATCTTGAAAATAAGACTAAAGCTATAAAATTCTCCCGTTGTTGTCGATAGGATACATATTTAAATTTTTATTAAATCAATTTACAACATATAAATGGCAGCCTGAGTGAAAAAAATAAAAATAAATCAATGTTCTTCACTTGAGGCTGCATCTTTTTTGCTTTGTTTGTACACTTGAGAATGCCATATTTTATTCTACAATGTGGAAGGAAATTCCTTATCCATATTATTAGATATTGAAATTCATCTATATTTAATATTATAGTTTTATCAAGGAAATTTTCTTCTGAAATAAAGTCCAGTGTTGTCAGTTGGTAACAAACTGTTTTCCAGCCATAAACCATACTTGAAACAAAATCGGATTTTTTAAAAGTATTTTTCCTACGTTTAATTCAAAAAATGAATACCGGAAAAACATTTTAAACAAGTAATATAAAAATCAATATTAAACAAGTAATATAAATTTTTTTTTAAAGTCAATTCCTACTTAGGTCAACAAAGAAAAATTTAAAAAAAGAAAAAAAAAATTGAAAAACTGTATTAACATCAAGTGCCCTCCACTACAAGTTTTAAAAAATGTATTTGAACTTGAGTGGATGAATAAAAAGTACTTTATTAATGATTGAAGATTTGAACAAGATATATAAATATATATTGGGAGAGTGTGAACTAATAGTAGGAATTGAAAAACAGCGTCTGTTTTCTGTAGCCAAAAAATATTTATCTTTAGTCGGAAGATCTTTGACTACCGAAAGATTAATATCTATGTTGAATGATGTTGTTTCCGATGAGAGGTGTCGACTCACGGATCAACACATCGCTGAAAGAGTCTTTATGAGCAGATTAGATGATAAATATTGGTCAATGAATTAAATTTTTTGTGAAAACAATCTTAATAAAAATTTTTGTCTATAATACTTACTTATTGTAATAATTACTCATTCATTATTTTTACATATTGTATTAATCACTTATTTATAATCATTACTTATTACATTAATTACTTATTGTATTAATACTTACTTACTGTATATTTTATTAATAAAAAATTTTGTCTACAAACGTTGTTTCTTTTTTTTAAAAAAAAATGAAAATGGGTTTTTTTAAAAACCGGGTATTTTGAGCGGTTTTAACCACCAGGTTAAAACCGGAGGTGAAAAAAACCGCTTGTTTCTGCAATAACCGCCATACCTAGTATTTATAGCTTCACCACTACTATGAAGTGTTTCCCCCTTAGGTACTTATGCTAAGACAGAAAAAAAGAGCCTTCTACCCTCCACTTTCTTGTATTCTTCTAAATAACCAAGTCGCTTCTAATTTATGTCTAAAAATGATGGAGTCTGTGTGTAATATGATCATGTGTTCACAGCTGGCATTAAAAAAATATTCTTAAAACTACCAAAAATTATGTCTTCTACAAATAGTTTATCAATGCTTTTTATTTTTTGCCCATTTGATGTTTTCCTGCTTTGAAAACTATCATCTCCATTATTAAGTGAAATCATTTGCGTTGAATAAATTATTAAATGAAATTATTTATAGAGAATTTATCATTCAACTTACTTCTCCAAGCACTGTAGATTTGTATACGGAATCATCGTATTCCCACGAATCGCAGGCAACTGTCTCGTTTTCCCTCGAAACATTCAATGAATTTCTCTTCGATACCTTCACAAGTGCATACCTTTTAAAAGACAATGATGAATTTACATCTTTTCATCAATAATTATTACATGATATAAAGGCAAACTTTGAACATTCAAACTATGGATTGAGGGCATTTTATAATTGCGTGCAGTACAATTATGAAAAGTTTTAAACGTCCACTATAAAAGCATAAATTTGAATTAAAACAGCTAAAGTAAAATATTCCAGATGCAAAAAATTATTTATTTTTTATCAGCTTATTTCTTATATCTCTAATTTTATTTTATAGCATGTTTGAAGTATAGCTCTAATTCAGAAGAGTTAACTAAGAAAAAGTGACTTTCAGTGGAATTCAGAGATTTTTTAAATTCTTTTATTAATTACACATATAATAAACAGCTTTTAACCCTTTATTGACGACTATCACGCGAGCGTACGAGCTACTTGACACATTCTCCCCGACTGTCACAAATATGTGCCGGCTCTTGTGGCTTTTAGCTACCGACTGTCACGCGGCGTACGAGCTACTTGGCACATTCTCCTCGACTATCACAAGTATGTGCCGACTCTTGTGGCTTTTAGCCACCGACTGTGACGTGGGCGTGACACCAGCTTCATTACAGTTAGGGTTAACTAGAAAAGTGCGCAGACCCCTGAGCAGCCACACGAGATGGGAAGTCGGACATCGAACCGTACGTTTTCAGTGCTGCCGTCTTCAAAGGGTTATTAACTAAAATACGACTTCAACAGTTTTGTGTAACAGATTAGAAAATACTTTGCAAAAACTGCATCCGTATTTGTTCCACAACTGATAAAATGCGCATTAATGTAAAATGCAACCGATTTGCACAACCATTCTAATGAATGAAAGCTAACATACAGGGTGTTAAGATGCTCCAGGGAGGAAATCAAACAATTGTTAGTTGACGTCAAGAGGAACAAAGATTGTGAAGGAACATGTTGTCATTAGAGACATTTATTGTCGGTAAATTCTGATACTTCTATATTCAAACCTAAATATCAAATTTCATCTGTCTAGGTTATTTTGTTTCTGAGTAAAATTGCGGTTGGTCAGATCTCCCTTAGAGGGTTTTCGTCTAAAATTAGATTTTTTTATAAATATATACCAGATTTCATCTTTATTACATGTTGGCTATCGTGCTCAAAGACAGACTTAATTCCTTTAATTGTTAATTTAAGGGAACGTGTGGAAACAAAAAAAAATCATTAACCCTAAAGCTCCAGTGTTGCCTTTGAGCAACATACCCAATTTTGTATTTCGAAAGCTTGAGAATAAGACTGAATCTCTAACGACTAATGTAGCCAATAGGATACATGATGAAAATGTTATTAAGTCAATTTACAACATATAGATGACAGCCTTAGTGCTGATGAAAAATAAAAGTAAATTGATATTTTTTACTTGAAGCTGCAGCTGTTTAGCTTTGTTTGATCGCTTGAGAATACCATATTTTATTCTAAAATGTTGACGGAAATTTATTATCCGTATTATTATTTATTATAATTTATCTGTGTTTGACATTATAGACTTTTATAAGGGAAATTTTTTTTCTGAAACACAAAGCCCAATGTCTTCAGTTGGTAAAAAACTGTTTTTTAGCCATAGACCATACTTGAAACAAAGTAGGTTTTTTTAAAGTATTTTCCCCATGTTTTATTCAAGAAATGACAGTAAAGAACATTTGAAATTCAAATTTTAAAAAATCTGGCTTTTAAGGTATAATTCTTTTAATTGCTAATTTGAGGAAGGCTTTAAAACAGGAAATCAATTAAAATCTACAGGGCGAATTTTTCGACAATCACTATGTTTTCTCTTCGTGTGCCTCGATTAAGAGAAATTACAAATCAAACCCATAATCATCATTTGAATTAGACACTCGCTGTCCATGAATGTCTTTTCGTCAGCAAGCCATCCAGGTAAAACATTTGAAAAAGTCTAATTGCGTCTTCAGCTTTTGTACCTTGTTTGGACAAACCCGTCTGTGTTTTTGTGCGTTTTGCTAATAGGTAATTCTCTCATACAGTCAAGCAACCGTCAGACAGTAACAAGAGAGACAAACTCCTAAGGAACAATCCTAGGGAAATCTGAGAAAAATAAAAACTGCTTGAATACAAATTCCCTATACATCCTTAGAATCGTGCTCCACTGAAATTTTCACTTTGCATATGGTATAAGAGTGGAAGAACGTGGAATTTTAGGAACAAGTGCCATATCACTGCCCTAATACCAATAGTACAAATAATTTGTGTCAAAATTAATATTATCATTATTTTATTATTTCTTTGTTCATTTTTTATTCAGAACAGTTTTTTTCTGATATTTGTGTTAAATTGTGCATATTTTCCAAACTTTTTTGTGTGTTTTCTGCATGCTTTATATTTAATCAAATTCTGTGATTTAAAGGTGTTTTATCATTTCTGTCTGTAAATGGCAAACTCTTTAAGAGTGTGATGCCCAGACAAGGCATATATTTGTTCCGATTCAGTAATTTCACCAGTTTAAGTTTTGGGTTTCTTCATAAGTTTAAACCATGGGGGAGGGGAGAATTAAAAGTTGTTCGGGGTATGGCATTCCCAGGGCCCTGTGAGGGAAATTGTTGTACTCATCCACCCTGCACCCACCCAACTGGTTAGATAACCCTTCATGTTATAGGCACCAGTAGTGTGGGGTGGCGTCATGTCCATGAATGTCTCACCTTGAACAATGCCTGTCGTCGGGAGGCAGGCCAATCTCCTTCCACTCCTCCACTGTCAGATTGGAGTTGGGCGGCCTGGAGCACCAGTAATCCAGATTAGGGGCAAAGAAGGTCATGGCCAAGTTGTGGCATGCAAAAGGAATGAAGATCCCGATGCACACCAGCAGGACCTTCCTCTGCCATGGTCCTTCTCCCCTCACCAGGTTCATGAGGTCCTCCTTTCCATGGGCAGCTTCAAGAGACGAAACACATTTTTTTGCTTCAGGTGTTGCCATTTCTACTAGAATTCAAAAGAAGAATATATTAGACTTGAAAACTTCAAGGTTATAAAACTTTTCATCTGCCATTTCGAAATAAATAGAGATAGAACCGATAGTCTATTACAGGTGGCGGGAATCTTCTTTCTTTTAGTCAAGAACCCTCTTTAGACTTATATTTATCAAATTAATGATTACAGAGCCACAAGTCAACAACCTGGATTACGAAATATATAGTTTTAAAAATTAAGCCCAAATTGTGTTTTTTCTTTGTTAAAATGAATTTATTTTTTACTTCACTTAAAAGTACCGTGATAACATACAGTTATTTATTTTGAATGCTGCAATAGCCGTAATTATAATAATAAAATACGATTATTAAATTTAAAAAATAAGTGATTTTAAACTTTCTAAAATCGAAAGTATCACTTTTTACCCCGTCATACAATATGCTGCGATTCCATATATTTTATAATCTATTTAACTCATATGAATAACAAAATTTAAATATTTTATTCATAAAAAATAAGAATGCATTGTTTCTAATAAGATTTCTGTTGCTCAATTTCAATGATCATAACCATAAATGACAACCCCCATCATGCGTTGGAGCCCAGATAACTGAACGACCTAGCCATCACGACAGTAACACGGGAACTGTGGCCTATAGCATAATGGCCATTATCGACCCGGGCACATATCCCTCCCGTAAAAAGTACGTCCCGTCATCAGAGATGGAATCAACATCATTATTCCCAGGAGAAGCTAGAACCAGCTTACTTATCAGACGATTCTCATTCACGTACTCGCTGTGCATCCCCACCCCCCTCTCGGGAAGTTTCAGTGTTCATAAATTATTGTTAAGAATATTTTATTTCTTTTACATAAAATTAATAGTTCATTTTGCTATGCATATATTATTTGCTATGTTAATTCTAACTATTTCGCTACCAGGGTCTCCTGGGAAACATGTCCACCACAGCCCAAGATGTTTCAGGATTCAATTGGAATAGAATTTACGTCTGTCACATATATGGGACATCAGGCTCTGGTAAAAAATGGCTTTGTCCTATATACAGGGTGACAATATTGAGCTATATGAAATAAAGAAATAAAATTTTCAAAAACTTCTGAGTTCAAAAATTTTATTCAAATTTTAAATGTACCTACAGATGTTCGGACTTAGTTTATGACATGTTCTATATGCTTGCCATCAATGGCTATGACGTGGCGCAGACGAAGAGCAAATGTCTGCAAAAATCGCTGAAGTGTCGAGACATCGACACTACCAGTTCTCTAGAACTTTTCAATCACATTTTTGATTGTTATGACACTTGGACCGGTTGTTTTCAGCTTGTACTTGGTCGCAAATTTCCTTTGAGCCGCAATAGGGCTGTTATTGCTCGAATAGTAGGCCTTGACGATCGACATACGCTCAGAAATGCTGCATTTCAACATTTTCAACGAAAAATGAACAATAATAATAAGAGTGAGCATGCTAAAAAAAAATCCCAACATGCCCTGCAATTCAACCGCCAAGTGTTAACTTAATCTTGGCAACGGTTCGAAAGTTATCATGTTTTTTTCCCATGTAGCTCAATAATTATCACCCTCTATGTGACGGTTGGTAGTGAAAGGGTTAAGGCCACAATTGGGCATTAAAAGAGAAATATGCGGTCCTTGGTTAATTATAAACCTACAGCATTCTGCTGGCATCTCTCAATGAGAGTCAGAGCTTTACCTGTGAATTTAATAAACCACCAAGGGTGAGGAGTGTTAGGGTAATTTCATCATCATCCTATTTAACCCTCTCATATTCGATATGGAATATTCTGAGTGAGTTACGCCACCTTGCATGGTATTGAGAATATAGCTCAGACGCCTGTTTAAATTGTCCGATGAAGGACGTTTATTCTTATGCGCCTTCTACAATTAATATTCTATTTGTACGTGTCCAATAATAAAAAGGACTTTTCTTAATTGTAATACATCTAATTATTAATTGACTCTGCATCTGTTCCTCCAACTATATTACCTATCATGAAGGGTTATAGCAGGGGCTTTCGGTAACCGTTTCTTACTTTGAAGCAAAAATCGTTTTAAGTTATTCATCGAATCAACCCAATCCTGAGTAATTAGTCGAAATGACTTTAGCCAATTCATCTTCAATATTCTGTTTGTCCGTGTCCAATAATAAAAAGGACTTTTACCAACTTTAATGCATCTAATTATTAATTGACTCTATATCCATTCTTCCAACTATATTACATATCAAGAAGGGTTATAGCAGGGCCTTCGGTAACCATTTCTTAGTTTGGAGCAAAAATCGTTGCAAGTTATTCATCGAATCAACACAATCCTGAGTTATTAGTCGAAGCAGCTTTAGCCAATTCATCTGCCTCTCCATTGTCTGCCAAGCCAATGTGGGAAGAACGTCGCTTCAGACGGATGCCATGTCGGGTTGAAATTTAAGAAGTAAGCCATCAATAGCCATTCATGTGCAAAAGTCGATAATTTTATAAAGTGCTTGTTATCATTCAAAATCCAGATCTCTGAAAAAGCCCAATCGTCAATGTAGCCAATAAAAGATAATGCCGTCTCGATTGCTGTAAGTTCCGATCTGAACAGAAGAAATTTGCAATTCTCCTTTGAAACTTTAATTTCCAGCAGACGCCGTATGTAGGAGACACTTATATTGTGCATCGTACAACATATTTATATCATGTTCTTTCACAAAAATCAATGCAATTTTCGCCTATGTGATCTTTATTAGCTCCATACTAAACACAGATTATAGAAACAAAAACTGCATTTAAATTTATAAAGGAACGATATAAATACGTAGTAGGATGCTCAACAAAAGTATCTCCTACATAACCGCGCCAGTTGGAAGATTAGAAGGAAATAGAGGAAGTATTTCCTTCAAGCCGAATTCTTATTGGGATTCTTTTTAAGTTGAAATATTCTTCCTGATGAACATTTCAGATGCCGTAATAATTTAAAGCGGAGTTAAAAATATTTGCTTTAAAGACAGGCTCAACCAAATCGTAGAAGTTTTTAAAAGGAGAGAAATATCACGATCTCCAAAGTTTGAAAAATAAGACTCAAGAGTTTATAAGTTACGATTGCGCACGTTTAAAAATGAATTATTCACTAAAAGTTGAATGAAGTTGAAAGTAAATTGAATTAAAATTTAAACAGTTAATCTTTAACTGTGGCCGCTTCATTTCATTATTTATATTACATCCATTCTTAATGTTGGTGACGATTTCCAACTTTCAGATATCAACCAAAGGAAAAAAGGACAGTTATTATTGAGTAAGAATAAGTAATTGAAGGAAGAAATGTAACAGAAATTCCGCAAAGATTCCTCAGTTATAAGGAAAATCGAATGGAATTTTACGTGTTTAAAAACGGTTTTAAAATTATTATTCTTTACAACGCCCCGAAAAATACTCTTCTTAAAATATGCCTTCTTATTTAATATAAAGGGATTATTGATATAGCAGAAAGATAAAATACATAAGCCATACGTTTCTTAGAATTATACTGTCTTTCATTAATCGCTCCTGAATTGCGATTTTCAAATTAACAGAATTAAATGAAGTGGTAAAAAGGTCATGCGTGATTTCCATTAAAATAAATTAAGGAAAAATGGGCCATTTTATTTCTCAAAGGTTACTGTGAAACTTTTTTTAAAAATTGGGAGAATACGTGGAGTAAAACCCCAATATAATTTTGAATACAAAATATTAACTGATACACCTACGCATACATGCAAAACTTGTAACATTTACCCTAATGATTTAAAAGTTTTATATTTTTTTAATCGAATTAAAAATTAGTTTGTGTTTCACTACATTATTGAGCGAAGTTTGTGGTGGTTCTAATCCTTCATAGTCTAGCATCTCTAGACAAGTTGAAGTGGAACCAAGAGAAGTTACATTGATCAATTATTTTATGTATGCAAACAAAACTTTAAGCTTTCTTCTGTTAAAATTTTTTCTTCCTCTCTTTGTTTAGAAGGAAGTTATAGACATTTGTAAAATGATCAATTCTTTTGAATAACCCTTTATTTTAGTGTATACATTATTGCGAGACATATGCCCAACAAACATAGGTATTTAGTCATTAATGGTGATTCAAATATTTATCTTTAAATGATGATTCAAGGATACTTCCGATGCCTTTTAAATAAGACTACAAGCAACAGTCAATATTTTTAATCACTTTTAAAAATATCTTTCAAGTTTAGATATATCAGATTTATGCGCTTTATAAGATGATTCGCTTTTCCCAAACGTCTCCGAGAAGAAATTTTTAAACGATAATGCGATGCAATTTTTATTTGATTATATTATTTTTATATCGGAAAAATATTATTTTTACATCCTAAAAGAAAAACGAAACAATTGATTTTATTCTTTTGAATTTTTATCCAGCAGATTTTAATTTTTTTCACTTTGAATAATTTTAATTTTAAGGAAAACTAGACTTACAAGTATGTGTAAGTATCCTTGAAGAGGTTAATAATTTCAAATAGAGTTAGGGAGGACATTAACCACTTAAGTTGTTTTTTTTCTGCTGTCCAATTAGATGACGTCTTCACTTTGGGAAATGTGTTGCCGTTTTAATTCTCTGCTCTCTAATTAGATGACGTCTTCTCTTCGGGAAATGTGTTGCCGTTTTAATTCAATTAACTCTTTGTGGACAGGTACGGCGTATAATGTGCGCCACAATTTACCGATCTCTAGATTGAGGTGTTGGAAACCCAGTTAACGAAGGGGATAGCGAATAAAATTCGGACACAAGTCTGTATATTATTCATCCATTCAAACCTCTAATCTTATTAACTTTATTACACTGGGAAGAATAAAGTTTTATATAATTAAATATGCAAAGAGTTGGTAAAAATGGGATGGCGTATAAAGTGCTCCAACCTGATCCGAGTGATCTAAAAAGTTACTTGCCCGCAAAGGGTTAAAATGCCATGGAATATTCGAGATATTTAGGAATGCTTTGTAATATTTTTCTTATTAGAACATTTATGAATGGCTTATTTTAGTTTATTAGGTTAAAAATACAATGAATCGATGCACGTAGGGCGTACGATCAAAACAGTTAAGTGATTAACTATCCTTTAATTAATAATATATCTCCTGCATCAGTTCCAATATGCTTTAAATTCAAAGACAAACCTTTTACAAAATGTTTTCGGTATCTAGATTCTAAATAGCCGGAAAATATTTTATTTATAAAATAAATTTTTAAGATTCGATTCATTGGATTTAGAGTGTTGAACAAAATTATCAGGATTGCAAAACAGTAAACCGTCATATCAATATAAGATAATGTAACTTCAGTTTCTTAATCCAAGGTATAAGGTAAGGGGATTTATAAGATTTTATTAAGATTGATCTAATATGCAAAAATAGATCTAATAGTTATCTGGTTTTAATGTATATTAAAAAAGTACCTCTAAAATTCCGAAATTCACTAAAAGAGGCAAAGTTAAAAAATATTAGAAGAAAAGCTTGATTAAATTAAATTAAGAAGTTGTGTCCCAAATGCTAAAATATTGAGTAAAACAGTATTAAAGTATGGAAAATAAAACTTAAAAGGAAAACACTCTTACCTCTGGAAGTAAATATTTTCGCAGATGCCGATTTCAGGAATGCAAGCGGCTACAAATAAATACTGAATATTAGAATAATTAGCGGTCCTTGTTGCACTACGAGCACGAAAGTAGAGGAAATCAACGACACACTAGAACTTGTAATTCTCTTCTAATGGACCACGTCCGCTATCACGTGATCATAAAAAATTGATTCATGCCCAAGGTTAGCAAATAAGTATGAAACCATCATCGCAGATAAAACAAATGAGCTTTTCGTCCTAAAATATTGACAGCGAGATTCAATAATTCAGAAAGAAGTGGGTTTATGATTATTTATAACAGATTCAAGTATAATGAGGTGGTTATTTTACGCGATGTATGAATTCTCGTTATGCGAAATCATTAGACATGGAACCTTGGGTGTATGTTGGTTTCGAGTTCGGAGAAGTGCGGGTTCGATACCCTATACGGTTGAGCTTCGTTTGGTTTAAATTAGTTATACAATGATCTCTTTCAAATCCGGCAGAAATAAAGATCCGTGGGACTCTTGCACGTTAAATCATACTTAGGGGGTCCAGCGTCCTCTAGCTGGTATGGCGCGGAAGTTTGGAGAGGGAGGTTCTAGCTTAAATGTCGTCCTCGTCATCTGATCGTGGTTCATAATTACGAGGTCAGTACCAAAATAGCCGTCGTGTTGATTCAAAACGGGACTAAAATGTAACAACCCTATTAGCACAAAATATTTTATGATATCTCTACGATGTTGATACGTTATTCTCAACGCCTCACAACATCGTAAAGATATCGTATGAATATTGTGGGGCATCTTGTGAGAATGGGGTAAGCTATGTAATCCGGCAGATATCAGATATGAGGACAGCCGGATTAACAAAAACACCGGATTAGTGGGAGTTTGTTTGAGAAAAACCCATATAAAGGCCATAACCTATTTGTTTCTTGCATAAATTATTAAACAATATGCAAAATTATGCATAAAATTTTATTATTATATGCAGTAGAACCCGGGAATCTGAAAATAATTTTTTATTTTCTGAAACTTTTTTACAGAAAAATGAAGGAAAATAACAATTACGAATTGGGAACAAAGCTAGTGTTTATTTCTAACATAGGAGAAGTATTCAGATTGGTCTTTAAGAATAAGCACAGCACCTTAATTAGTAGAAACAAACTCGAACATCATCTTTTTACCTTCAACTTGTTTGCCACTGTACCGCGCGCTCTTTCAGCACGCCTTCACATAGCACCCAGAGTCAATACGCTACTGCATTTGGTATATCAAGAATATTTTATCGAATTTCCCGGAATCCGAACAGATGATAACACCAATTAATTTGGATTCCCGGCGTTCTACTGTATAAGAAATATTACAATTCAAAATCTAAGCAGATTTCTAGTGCTTAGGGCATACCAAAATCAATGCTATCCGCATGTAGTGATTTTTTTCGCTTTGACACTTCCTACTCACCCCTCTGAAAATGCCACACTAATCGAGGATTGGATTGAAGAAGTGCCGGATTATAGAGAGGTCACTATAATTATAGAGAGATCACTGCCATTATAGAGAGAACACTGTAATTATAGAGAGATCACTGTAATTATAGAGAGATCAGTGCTATTAGAGAGAGATCACTGCCATTATAGAGATCACAGAGATCACTGTAATTATAGAGAGATCACTGCCATTATAGAGAAATCACAGAGATCACTGTAATT
This sequence comes from Araneus ventricosus, assembly GCA_013235015.1. Taxonomy (NCBI): domain Eukaryota; kingdom Metazoa; phylum Arthropoda; class Arachnida; order Araneae; family Araneidae; genus Araneus; species Araneus ventricosus. The sequence goes on along the minus strand of BGPR01038086.1, from coordinate 1,554 downwards.
ATAGAGAGAACACTGTAATTAAAGAGAGATCACTGTATTAATGCCAAATTTTAAAGCTTCGCGAAGGTTATTTTGGGAACTTGATCAGATGACGAGGACGACACCTCTGCCGGCACTACCAGTCTCCAAAATTATGGACAGGGAGGACTGACCTTCCGACAGATTTTACGTGCACCCCGTCCTATACACGGAGGATCCGTAGAATCGGGTCTCGAACCCGCGAACTTTGCGTGACAAAACTCTATGACACCCCTATTCTGTTGAAGATCCTTTCGCTATGTGACTTGGTACACGGTAAATCAGCCGCTGTGGGTCGGACCTTCTTCTGTTGGTATCGTGTGAGAGTTTGGAGGGTGGAATGTTGGCTCAGGTCAGGTGTCATCTTGATAACCTGACCATTGCTGAAAATGAAAGGGTTCCTCATAGTCGAAAGTTCTCGTGTAGCCTCAGAACAGGATATAAATCAGGTCGAATCTGCATGAAATCTTGCTGGACTAGAATTTTCTTAATGCCGATAATAAACCAAAGCAAAAAGTTCAGTTTATTTATTAACATGAATTTTCTATATTTTATCAAAGAGAATATTTTAAAAATAAGTGATATATAGGATTTAGATCGGAAAATATATGAATTAATGTATATAATATTTTTCATTTTATTTTTTAGGAATTTAAAATGGTGAAAGCAATGAAAAGAATTTATTTCAAAATAACTTTTTTAAATTGGGTAATACTCTTTAGGGGATCTATTCTGGTACCCCCGGTTGGGTTCCGCACGTTAACAACGGAACCCAACCCAACCGGGGGTACCAGAATACACCCCTAAATCTTCATAGTATGTCGTTCGTAAAAATGTTTGTTTCGATAGAACAGTGCCAATTCTCGTAACAACACACAAACAGATTTGTTTCCATTTAACCGATTTTAATGCTCGTTCTCTTTTCCAATTATTTTATTTTTGACATTACTTGAGAAGTGTCAATTGACCATCTGAATTATTTATCCAGAAATATCTAAAATCTAAATAAATCCTCAAAACGTCATTGTAATGACGATTAATTAAATTACAAGGTTACATTAAGGCAATCGGAGATATTAATTTTTCTTTGAATATCTCTGATGATATCAAGATATAACTCGTAACATGAACGTTATCTGATTGGGAATTGAAACCACATTTATTTTATGGATTTTCTTGCTTTTTCTTGCCTGGTAAAATTCCAGTTATTACAAAAATCGAATTTTAACTGATTAAAATTATTTCTCATATATATGCCTGCTTATTTTACTCTTTGAATATTATTTGTATTAAGCGTCCCCAAAGTTTTTAACATTATAGGGTTAGAAAATATTAGTTAGATAATTTTTTTTCAAAACTAGCCTAGTCAAACATAGGATATTTTATAAATAAAAAATGGTTTTCTCTGGTTAGTTATGTATAGCGATACTGTTATAGCTAGAATGAATCAAATGTGAAAGGCAAATGATAGGAAGTAGCAGTGGTGGTCCAAAAAATCTCATAGCCGTCAAAAGTAACCTCGAACAAGGTAATCAT
>BGPR01038084.1:0-14865 GCA_013235015.1 Araneus ventricosus | reverse complement strand
AACTCTAGATTCGAGTTCAATCTCCTTTAGCAGAAATATTTTGTATAATGAGGTCAGTTCAAGCGTACATGATTAAAGAAAAATGAACATCGCCAATTGTAATGTCGAATGCCTTTGCATCGTGTAATTGCTTCCCAGAATGGCAAGAACCATTTTTTGCAGATTGGTGGATTGAAATTTCGGTTCATTTTCTTCGGTAATATAATTCTAATTTTTAATATAACCCTCCGACTGCGTATGCCGCGATATTCGCGGGTTGGAAGCAAGTCTATTTTCTGCTTGTGTACTTCACTTAATAACCATTTTATTTACACAAGAACTGTCCCTATCAGTTATCATTAGAGAAAAATTAAATTGCATTGATTTCTTAAATTTATAATATAGGTACATAAACAGTGAAACCTCTCTTTCAGCGATCATCCTGCGTTCGCAGGAAAATTCTAAAGGGGTTCCATGTTTGAAAGTACAAAACATGTATTTAAACGAGCCCTAATTCGTTATTTCGGATAGAGCGAAATTTAAGAATTATCTAAAGTAAAATGTTCTTAGACGCTTTATTTATTTATTCGAAAAAATCAATTTGAGCTTCTTTGGACATTTTAGCTTTTCGGGAGGTAACTTTTTCAGTTTTGTTTTTTTAGTAGGAAAAATAAATGCCTAATCGTTTCGGTAGCAGTTGTTGAGGAATGACCAATAAAATAATCTATTTTTAATAAAGTCCGTTGAGCTGAAAATTCCATTTGGTGATGGTCGCAACCCATATCAGAAGCTTCTTTGTCTGAGTCCAAGTCAGCGCAAGATAGGCACAAATGAATCTTGAGTACCGAACACCAGTAGAGGGCAAAGTTCACTTTTCTCTTTACATTGAGAAAGGAATGATATGATTTCCTGTGTTGTTTTTGAGTGTATGGATTTTTTGTTTCTTACCTATTCTCTTAATAAAAAGTCGGCGCCTTAAAGAATTCACTGTATTTAATTTTATTTAGATTGATTATTTTTATTAATTGCTTAACAAGTTTATGCACTATTGTCCTGGGAATTCTTTATGCGAAAAAAAAGCACAACGCAGGCTATATAGGCTTTGAAATTCTCTTTTTGAAGTTTGCATTGTCCATGCTTTTAATTACTCATGATTAGTAAGTAGAAGCTTGAAAACCATGGGAAAGGGGGCTATACAGGGAAAAGGAAAACAAAGCATTCATTTCCACTCGAAAAGTTTCTACTAAAATGTAAACAACGCAAACGCAGTGCACGATGCATGCTCACTGTGAACTACAATTCAATATTAACCCTTAAATTCCCCGTGTTGCCTTTATGCAACAAACCGAATTTTGTTTAAAATCTTGAAAATAAGACTAAAGCTATAAAATTCTCCCGTTGTTGTCGATAGGATACATATTTAAATTTTTATTAAATCAATTTACAACATATAAATGGCAGCCTGAGTGAAAAAAATAAAAATAAATCAATGTTCTTCACTTGAGGCTGCATCTTTTTTGCTTTGTTTGTACACTTGAGAATGCCATATTTTATTCTACAATGTGGAAGGAAATTCCTTATCCATATTATTAGATATTGAAATTCATCTATATTTAATATTATAGTTTTATCAAGGAAATTTTCTTCTGAAATAAAGTCCAGTGTTGTCAGTTGGTAACAAACTGTTTTCCAGCCATAAACCATACTTGAAACAAAATCGGATTTTTTAAAAGTATTTTTCCTACGTTTAATTCAAAAAATGAATACCGGAAAAACATTTTAAACAAGTAATATAAAAATCAATATTAAACAAGTAATATAAATTTTTTTTTAAAGTCAATTCCTACTTAGGTCAACAAAGAAAAATTTAAAAAAAGAAAAAAAAAATTGAAAAACTGTATTAACATCAAGTGCCCTCCACTACAAGTTTTAAAAAATGTATTTGAACTTGAGTGGATGAATAAAAAGTACTTTATTAATGATTGAAGATTTGAACAAGATATATAAATATATATTGGGAGAGTGTGAACTAATAGTAGGAATTGAAAAACAGCGTCTGTTTTCTGTAGCCAAAAAATATTTATCTTTAGTCGGAAGATCTTTGACTACCGAAAGATTAATATCTATGTTGAATGATGTTGTTTCCGATGAGAGGTGTCGACTCACGGATCAACACATCGCTGAAAGAGTCTTTATGAGCAGATTAGATGATAAATATTGGTCAATGAATTAAATTTTTTGTGAAAACAATCTTAATAAAAATTTTTGTCTATAATACTTACTTATTGTAATAATTACTCATTCATTATTTTTACATATTGTATTAATCACTTATTTATAATCATTACTTATTACATTAATTACTTATTGTATTAATACTTACTTACTGTATATTTTATTAATAAAAAATTTTGTCTACAAACGTTGTTTCTTTTTTTTAAAAAAAAATGAAAATGGGTTTTTTTAAAAACCGGGTATTTTGAGCGGTTTTAACCACCAGGTTAAAACCGGAGGTGAAAAAAACCGCTTGTTTCTGCAATAACCGCCATACCTAGTATTTATAGCTTCACCACTACTATGAAGTGTTTCCCCCTTAGGTACTTATGCTAAGACAGAAAAAAAGAGCCTTCTACCCTCCACTTTCTTGTATTCTTCTAAATAACCAAGTCGCTTCTAATTTATGTCTAAAAATGATGGAGTCTGTGTGTAATATGATCATGTGTTCACAGCTGGCATTAAAAAAATATTCTTAAAACTACCAAAAATTATGTCTTCTACAAATAGTTTATCAATGCTTTTTATTTTTTGCCCATTTGATGTTTTCCTGCTTTGAAAACTATCATCTCCATTATTAAGTGAAATCATTTGCGTTGAATAAATTATTAAATGAAATTATTTATAGAGAATTTATCATTCAACTTACTTCTCCAAGCACTGTAGATTTGTATACGGAATCATCGTATTCCCACGAATCGCAGGCAACTGTCTCGTTTTCCCTCGAAACATTCAATGAATTTCTCTTCGATACCTTCACAAGTGCATACCTTTTAAAAGACAATGATGAATTTACATCTTTTCATCAATAATTATTACATGATATAAAGGCAAACTTTGAACATTCAAACTATGGATTGAGGGCATTTTATAATTGCGTGCAGTACAATTATGAAAAGTTTTAAACGTCCACTATAAAAGCATAAATTTGAATTAAAACAGCTAAAGTAAAATATTCCAGATGCAAAAAATTATTTATTTTTTATCAGCTTATTTCTTATATCTCTAATTTTATTTTATAGCATGTTTGAAGTATAGCTCTAATTCAGAAGAGTTAACTAAGAAAAAGTGACTTTCAGTGGAATTCAGAGATTTTTTAAATTCTTTTATTAATTACACATATAATAAACAGCTTTTAACCCTTTATTGACGACTATCACGCGAGCGTACGAGCTACTTGACACATTCTCCCCGACTGTCACAAATATGTGCCGGCTCTTGTGGCTTTTAGCTACCGACTGTCACGCGGCGTACGAGCTACTTGGCACATTCTCCTCGACTATCACAAGTATGTGCCGACTCTTGTGGCTTTTAGCCACCGACTGTGACGTGGGCGTGACACCAGCTTCATTACAGTTAGGGTTAACTAGAAAAGTGCGCAGACCCCTGAGCAGCCACACGAGATGGGAAGTCGGACATCGAACCGTACGTTTTCAGTGCTGCCGTCTTCAAAGGGTTATTAACTAAAATACGACTTCAACAGTTTTGTGTAACAGATTAGAAAATACTTTGCAAAAACTGCATCCGTATTTGTTCCACAACTGATAAAATGCGCATTAATGTAAAATGCAACCGATTTGCACAACCATTCTAATGAATGAAAGCTAACATACAGGGTGTTAAGATGCTCCAGGGAGGAAATCAAACAATTGTTAGTTGACGTCAAGAGGAACAAAGATTGTGAAGGAACATGTTGTCATTAGAGACATTTATTGTCGGTAAATTCTGATACTTCTATATTCAAACCTAAATATCAAATTTCATCTGTCTAGGTTATTTTGTTTCTGAGTAAAATTGCGGTTGGTCAGATCTCCCTTAGAGGGTTTTCGTCTAAAATTAGATTTTTTTATAAATATATACCAGATTTCATCTTTATTACATGTTGGCTATCGTGCTCAAAGACAGACTTAATTCCTTTAATTGTTAATTTAAGGGAACGTGTGGAAACAAAAAAAAATCATTAACCCTAAAGCTCCAGTGTTGCCTTTGAGCAACATACCCAATTTTGTATTTCGAAAGCTTGAGAATAAGACTGAATCTCTAACGACTAATGTAGCCAATAGGATACATGATGAAAATGTTATTAAGTCAATTTACAACATATAGATGACAGCCTTAGTGCTGATGAAAAATAAAAGTAAATTGATATTTTTTACTTGAAGCTGCAGCTGTTTAGCTTTGTTTGATCGCTTGAGAATACCATATTTTATTCTAAAATGTTGACGGAAATTTATTATCCGTATTATTATTTATTATAATTTATCTGTGTTTGACATTATAGACTTTTATAAGGGAAATTTTTTTTCTGAAACACAAAGCCCAATGTCTTCAGTTGGTAAAAAACTGTTTTTTAGCCATAGACCATACTTGAAACAAAGTAGGTTTTTTTAAAGTATTTTCCCCATGTTTTATTCAAGAAATGACAGTAAAGAACATTTGAAATTCAAATTTTAAAAAATCTGGCTTTTAAGGTATAATTCTTTTAATTGCTAATTTGAGGAAGGCTTTAAAACAGGAAATCAATTAAAATCTACAGGGCGAATTTTTCGACAATCACTATGTTTTCTCTTCGTGTGCCTCGATTAAGAGAAATTACAAATCAAACCCATAATCATCATTTGAATTAGACACTCGCTGTCCATGAATGTCTTTTCGTCAGCAAGCCATCCAGGTAAAACATTTGAAAAAGTCTAATTGCGTCTTCAGCTTTTGTACCTTGTTTGGACAAACCCGTCTGTGTTTTTGTGCGTTTTGCTAATAGGTAATTCTCTCATACAGTCAAGCAACCGTCAGACAGTAACAAGAGAGACAAACTCCTAAGGAACAATCCTAGGGAAATCTGAGAAAAATAAAAACTGCTTGAATACAAATTCCCTATACATCCTTAGAATCGTGCTCCACTGAAATTTTCACTTTGCATATGGTATAAGAGTGGAAGAACGTGGAATTTTAGGAACAAGTGCCATATCACTGCCCTAATACCAATAGTACAAATAATTTGTGTCAAAATTAATATTATCATTATTTTATTATTTCTTTGTTCATTTTTTATTCAGAACAGTTTTTTTCTGATATTTGTGTTAAATTGTGCATATTTTCCAAACTTTTTTGTGTGTTTTCTGCATGCTTTATATTTAATCAAATTCTGTGATTTAAAGGTGTTTTATCATTTCTGTCTGTAAATGGCAAACTCTTTAAGAGTGTGATGCCCAGACAAGGCATATATTTGTTCCGATTCAGTAATTTCACCAGTTTAAGTTTTGGGTTTCTTCATAAGTTTAAACCATGGGGGAGGGGAGAATTAAAAGTTGTTCGGGGTATGGCATTCCCAGGGCCCTGTGAGGGAAATTGTTGTACTCATCCACCCTGCACCCACCCAACTGGTTAGATAACCCTTCATGTTATAGGCACCAGTAGTGTGGGGTGGCGTCATGTCCATGAATGTCTCACCTTGAACAATGCCTGTCGTCGGGAGGCAGGCCAATCTCCTTCCACTCCTCCACTGTCAGATTGGAGTTGGGCGGCCTGGAGCACCAGTAATCCAGATTAGGGGCAAAGAAGGTCATGGCCAAGTTGTGGCATGCAAAAGGAATGAAGATCCCGATGCACACCAGCAGGACCTTCCTCTGCCATGGTCCTTCTCCCCTCACCAGGTTCATGAGGTCCTCCTTTCCATGGGCAGCTTCAAGAGACGAAACACATTTTTTTGCTTCAGGTGTTGCCATTTCTACTAGAATTCAAAAGAAGAATATATTAGACTTGAAAACTTCAAGGTTATAAAACTTTTCATCTGCCATTTCGAAATAAATAGAGATAGAACCGATAGTCTATTACAGGTGGCGGGAATCTTCTTTCTTTTAGTCAAGAACCCTCTTTAGACTTATATTTATCAAATTAATGATTACAGAGCCACAAGTCAACAACCTGGATTACGAAATATATAGTTTTAAAAATTAAGCCCAAATTGTGTTTTTTCTTTGTTAAAATGAATTTATTTTTTACTTCACTTAAAAGTACCGTGATAACATACAGTTATTTATTTTGAATGCTGCAATAGCCGTAATTATAATAATAAAATACGATTATTAAATTTAAAAAATAAGTGATTTTAAACTTTCTAAAATCGAAAGTATCACTTTTTACCCCGTCATACAATATGCTGCGATTCCATATATTTTATAATCTATTTAACTCATATGAATAACAAAATTTAAATATTTTATTCATAAAAAATAAGAATGCATTGTTTCTAATAAGATTTCTGTTGCTCAATTTCAATGATCATAACCATAAATGACAACCCCCATCATGCGTTGGAGCCCAGATAACTGAACGACCTAGCCATCACGACAGTAACACGGGAACTGTGGCCTATAGCATAATGGCCATTATCGACCCGGGCACATATCCCTCCCGTAAAAAGTACGTCCCGTCATCAGAGATGGAATCAACATCATTATTCCCAGGAGAAGCTAGAACCAGCTTACTTATCAGACGATTCTCATTCACGTACTCGCTGTGCATCCCCACCCCCCTCTCGGGAAGTTTCAGTGTTCATAAATTATTGTTAAGAATATTTTATTTCTTTTACATAAAATTAATAGTTCATTTTGCTATGCATATATTATTTGCTATGTTAATTCTAACTATTTCGCTACCAGGGTCTCCTGGGAAACATGTCCACCACAGCCCAAGATGTTTCAGGATTCAATTGGAATAGAATTTACGTCTGTCACATATATGGGACATCAGGCTCTGGTAAAAAATGGCTTTGTCCTATATACAGGGTGACAATATTGAGCTATATGAAATAAAGAAATAAAATTTTCAAAAACTTCTGAGTTCAAAAATTTTATTCAAATTTTAAATGTACCTACAGATGTTCGGACTTAGTTTATGACATGTTCTATATGCTTGCCATCAATGGCTATGACGTGGCGCAGACGAAGAGCAAATGTCTGCAAAAATCGCTGAAGTGTCGAGACATCGACACTACCAGTTCTCTAGAACTTTTCAATCACATTTTTGATTGTTATGACACTTGGACCGGTTGTTTTCAGCTTGTACTTGGTCGCAAATTTCCTTTGAGCCGCAATAGGGCTGTTATTGCTCGAATAGTAGGCCTTGACGATCGACATACGCTCAGAAATGCTGCATTTCAACATTTTCAACGAAAAATGAACAATAATAATAAGAGTGAGCATGCTAAAAAAAAATCCCAACATGCCCTGCAATTCAACCGCCAAGTGTTAACTTAATCTTGGCAACGGTTCGAAAGTTATCATGTTTTTTTCCCATGTAGCTCAATAATTATCACCCTCTATGTGACGGTTGGTAGTGAAAGGGTTAAGGCCACAATTGGGCATTAAAAGAGAAATATGCGGTCCTTGGTTAATTATAAACCTACAGCATTCTGCTGGCATCTCTCAATGAGAGTCAGAGCTTTACCTGTGAATTTAATAAACCACCAAGGGTGAGGAGTGTTAGGGTAATTTCATCATCATCCTATTTAACCCTCTCATATTCGATATGGAATATTCTGAGTGAGTTACGCCACCTTGCATGGTATTGAGAATATAGCTCAGACGCCTGTTTAAATTGTCCGATGAAGGACGTTTATTCTTATGCGCCTTCTACAATTAATATTCTATTTGTACGTGTCCAATAATAAAAAGGACTTTTCTTAATTGTAATACATCTAATTATTAATTGACTCTGCATCTGTTCCTCCAACTATATTACCTATCATGAAGGGTTATAGCAGGGGCTTTCGGTAACCGTTTCTTACTTTGAAGCAAAAATCGTTTTAAGTTATTCATCGAATCAACCCAATCCTGAGTAATTAGTCGAAATGACTTTAGCCAATTCATCTTCAATATTCTGTTTGTCCGTGTCCAATAATAAAAAGGACTTTTACCAACTTTAATGCATCTAATTATTAATTGACTCTATATCCATTCTTCCAACTATATTACATATCAAGAAGGGTTATAGCAGGGCCTTCGGTAACCATTTCTTAGTTTGGAGCAAAAATCGTTGCAAGTTATTCATCGAATCAACACAATCCTGAGTTATTAGTCGAAGCAGCTTTAGCCAATTCATCTGCCTCTCCATTGTCTGCCAAGCCAATGTGGGAAGAACGTCGCTTCAGACGGATGCCATGTCGGGTTGAAATTTAAGAAGTAAGCCATCAATAGCCATTCATGTGCAAAAGTCGATAATTTTATAAAGTGCTTGTTATCATTCAAAATCCAGATCTCTGAAAAAGCCCAATCGTCAATGTAGCCAATAAAAGATAATGCCGTCTCGATTGCTGTAAGTTCCGATCTGAACAGAAGAAATTTGCAATTCTCCTTTGAAACTTTAATTTCCAGCAGACGCCGTATGTAGGAGACACTTATATTGTGCATCGTACAACATATTTATATCATGTTCTTTCACAAAAATCAATGCAATTTTCGCCTATGTGATCTTTATTAGCTCCATACTAAACACAGATTATAGAAACAAAAACTGCATTTAAATTTATAAAGGAACGATATAAATACGTAGTAGGATGCTCAACAAAAGTATCTCCTACATAACCGCGCCAGTTGGAAGATTAGAAGGAAATAGAGGAAGTATTTCCTTCAAGCCGAATTCTTATTGGGATTCTTTTTAAGTTGAAATATTCTTCCTGATGAACATTTCAGATGCCGTAATAATTTAAAGCGGAGTTAAAAATATTTGCTTTAAAGACAGGCTCAACCAAATCGTAGAAGTTTTTAAAAGGAGAGAAATATCACGATCTCCAAAGTTTGAAAAATAAGACTCAAGAGTTTATAAGTTACGATTGCGCACGTTTAAAAATGAATTATTCACTAAAAGTTGAATGAAGTTGAAAGTAAATTGAATTAAAATTTAAACAGTTAATCTTTAACTGTGGCCGCTTCATTTCATTATTTATATTACATCCATTCTTAATGTTGGTGACGATTTCCAACTTTCAGATATCAACCAAAGGAAAAAAGGACAGTTATTATTGAGTAAGAATAAGTAATTGAAGGAAGAAATGTAACAGAAATTCCGCAAAGATTCCTCAGTTATAAGGAAAATCGAATGGAATTTTACGTGTTTAAAAACGGTTTTAAAATTATTATTCTTTACAACGCCCCGAAAAATACTCTTCTTAAAATATGCCTTCTTATTTAATATAAAGGGATTATTGATATAGCAGAAAGATAAAATACATAAGCCATACGTTTCTTAGAATTATACTGTCTTTCATTAATCGCTCCTGAATTGCGATTTTCAAATTAACAGAATTAAATGAAGTGGTAAAAAGGTCATGCGTGATTTCCATTAAAATAAATTAAGGAAAAATGGGCCATTTTATTTCTCAAAGGTTACTGTGAAACTTTTTTTAAAAATTGGGAGAATACGTGGAGTAAAACCCCAATATAATTTTGAATACAAAATATTAACTGATACACCTACGCATACATGCAAAACTTGTAACATTTACCCTAATGATTTAAAAGTTTTATATTTTTTTAATCGAATTAAAAATTAGTTTGTGTTTCACTACATTATTGAGCGAAGTTTGTGGTGGTTCTAATCCTTCATAGTCTAGCATCTCTAGACAAGTTGAAGTGGAACCAAGAGAAGTTACATTGATCAATTATTTTATGTATGCAAACAAAACTTTAAGCTTTCTTCTGTTAAAATTTTTTCTTCCTCTCTTTGTTTAGAAGGAAGTTATAGACATTTGTAAAATGATCAATTCTTTTGAATAACCCTTTATTTTAGTGTATACATTATTGCGAGACATATGCCCAACAAACATAGGTATTTAGTCATTAATGGTGATTCAAATATTTATCTTTAAATGATGATTCAAGGATACTTCCGATGCCTTTTAAATAAGACTACAAGCAACAGTCAATATTTTTAATCACTTTTAAAAATATCTTTCAAGTTTAGATATATCAGATTTATGCGCTTTATAAGATGATTCGCTTTTCCCAAACGTCTCCGAGAAGAAATTTTTAAACGATAATGCGATGCAATTTTTATTTGATTATATTATTTTTATATCGGAAAAATATTATTTTTACATCCTAAAAGAAAAACGAAACAATTGATTTTATTCTTTTGAATTTTTATCCAGCAGATTTTAATTTTTTTCACTTTGAATAATTTTAATTTTAAGGAAAACTAGACTTACAAGTATGTGTAAGTATCCTTGAAGAGGTTAATAATTTCAAATAGAGTTAGGGAGGACATTAACCACTTAAGTTGTTTTTTTTCTGCTGTCCAATTAGATGACGTCTTCACTTTGGGAAATGTGTTGCCGTTTTAATTCTCTGCTCTCTAATTAGATGACGTCTTCTCTTCGGGAAATGTGTTGCCGTTTTAATTCAATTAACTCTTTGTGGACAGGTACGGCGTATAATGTGCGCCACAATTTACCGATCTCTAGATTGAGGTGTTGGAAACCCAGTTAACGAAGGGGATAGCGAATAAAATTCGGACACAAGTCTGTATATTATTCATCCATTCAAACCTCTAATCTTATTAACTTTATTACACTGGGAAGAATAAAGTTTTATATAATTAAATATGCAAAGAGTTGGTAAAAATGGGATGGCGTATAAAGTGCTCCAACCTGATCCGAGTGATCTAAAAAGTTACTTGCCCGCAAAGGGTTAAAATGCCATGGAATATTCGAGATATTTAGGAATGCTTTGTAATATTTTTCTTATTAGAACATTTATGAATGGCTTATTTTAGTTTATTAGGTTAAAAATACAATGAATCGATGCACGTAGGGCGTACGATCAAAACAGTTAAGTGATTAACTATCCTTTAATTAATAATATATCTCCTGCATCAGTTCCAATATGCTTTAAATTCAAAGACAAACCTTTTACAAAATGTTTTCGGTATCTAGATTCTAAATAGCCGGAAAATATTTTATTTATAAAATAAATTTTTAAGATTCGATTCATTGGATTTAGAGTGTTGAACAAAATTATCAGGATTGCAAAACAGTAAACCGTCATATCAATATAAGATAATGTAACTTCAGTTTCTTAATCCAAGGTATAAGGTAAGGGGATTTATAAGATTTTATTAAGATTGATCTAATATGCAAAAATAGATCTAATAGTTATCTGGTTTTAATGTATATTAAAAAAGTACCTCTAAAATTCCGAAATTCACTAAAAGAGGCAAAGTTTAAAAATATTAGAAGAAAAGCTTGATTAAATTAAATTAAGAAGTTGTGTCCCAAATGCTAAAATATTGAGTAAAACAGTATTAAAGTATGGAAAATAAAACTTAAAAGGAAAACACTCTTACCTCTGGAAGTAAATATTTTCGCAGATGCCGATTTCAGGAATGCAAGCGGCTACAAATAAATACTGAATATTAGAATAATTAGCGGTCCTTGTTGCACTACGAGCACGAAAGTAGAGGAAATCAACGACACACTAGAACTTGTAATTCTCTTCTAATGGACCACGTCCGCTATCACGTGATCATAAAAAATTGATTCATGCCCAAGGTTAGCAAATAAGTATGAAACCATCATCGCAGATAAAACAAATGAGCTTTTCGTCCTAAAATATTGACAGCGAGATTCAATAATTCAGAAAGAAGTGGGTTTATGATTATTTATAACAGATTCAAGTATAATGAGGTGGTTATTTTACGCGATGTATGAATTCTCGTTATGCGAAATCATTAGACATGGAACCTTGGGTGTATGTTGGTTTCGAGTTCGGAGAAGTGCGGGTTCGATACCCTATACGGTTGAGCTTCGTTTGGTTTAAATTAGTTATACAATGATCTCTTTCAAATCCGGCAGAAATAAAGATCCGTGGGACTCTTGCACGTTAAATCATACTTAGGGGGTCCAGCGTCCTCTAGCTGGTATGGCGCGGAAGTTTGGAGAGGGAGGTTCTAGCTTAAATGTCGTCCTCGTCATCTGATCGTGGTTCATAATTACGAGGTCAGTACCAAAATAGCCGTCGTGTTGATTCAAAACGGGACTAAAATGTAACAACCCTATTAGCACAAAATATTTTATGATATCTCTACGATGTTGATACGTTATTCTCAACGCCTCACAACATCGTAAAGATATCGTATGAATATTGTGGGGCATCTTGTGAGAATGGGGTAAGCTATGTAATCCGGCAGATATCAGATATGAGGACAGCCGGATTAACAAAAACACCGGATTAGTGGGAGTTTGTTTGAGAAAAACCCATATAAAGGCCATAACCTATTTGTTTCTTGCATAAATTATTAAACAATATGCAAAATTATGCATAAAATTTTATTATTATATGCAGTAGAACCCGGGAATCTGAAAATAATTTTTTATTTTCTGAAACTTTTTTACAGAAAAATGAAGGAAAATAACAATTACGAATTGGGAACAAAGCTAGTGTTTATTTCTAACATAGGAGAAGTATTCAGATTGGTCTTTAAGAATAAGCACAGCACCTTAATTAGTAGAAACAAACTCGAACATCATCTTTTTACCTTCAACTTGTTTGCCACTGTACCGCGCGCTCTTTCAGCACGCCTTCACATAGCACCCAGAGTCAATACGCTACTGCATTTGGTATATCAAGAATATTTTATCGAATTTCCCGGAATCCGAACAGATGATAACACCAATTAATTTGGATTCCCGGCGTTCTACTGTATAAGAAATATTACAATTCAAAATCTAAGCAGATTTCTAGTGCTTAGGGCATACCAAAATCAATGCTATCCGCATGTAGTGATTTTTTTCGCTTTGACACTTCCTACTCACCCCTCTGAAAATGCCACACTAATCGAGGATTGGATTGAAGAAGTGCCGGATTATAGAGAGGTCACTATAATTATAGAGAGATCACTGCCATTATAGAGAGAACACTGTAATTATAGAGAGATCACTGTAATTATAGAGAGATCAGTGCTATTAGAGAGAGATCACTGCCATTATAGAGATCACAGAGATCACTGTAATTATAGAGAGATCACTGCCATTATAGAGAAATCACAGAGATCACTGTAATTATAGAGAGAACACTGTAATTAAAGAGAGATCACTGTATTAATGCCAAATTTTAAAGCTTCGCGAAGGTTATTTTGGGAACTTGATCAGATGACGAGGACGACACCTCTGCCGGCACTACCAGTCTCCAAAATTATGGACAGGGAGGACTGACCTTCCGACAGATTTTACGTGCACCCCGTCCTATACACGGAGGATCCGTAGAATCGGGTCTCGAACCCGCGAACTTTGCGTGACAAAACTCTATGACACCCCTATTCTGTTGAAGATCCTTTCGCTATGTGACTTGGTACACGGTAAATCAGCCGCTGTGGGTCGGACCTTCTTCTGTTGGTATCGTGTGAGAGTTTGGAGGGTGGAATGTTGGCTCAGGTCAGGTGTCATCTTGATAACCTGACCATTGCTGAAAATGAAAGGGTTCCTCATAGTCGAAAGTTCTCGTGTAGCCTCAGAACAGGATATAAATCAGGTCGAATCTGCATGAAATCTTGCTGGACTAGAATTTTCTTAATGCCGATAATAAACCAAAGCAAAAAGTTCAGTTTATTTATTAACATGAATTTTCTATATTTTATCAAAGAGAATATTTTAAAAATAAGTGATATATAGGATTTAGATCGGAAAATATATGAATTAATGTATATAATATTTTTCATTTTATTTTTTAGGAATTTAAAATGGTGAAAGCAATGAAAAGAATTTATTTCAAAATAACTTTTTTAAATTGGGTAATACTCTTTAGGGGATCTATTCTGGTACCCCCGGTTGGGTTCCGCACGTTAACAACGGAACCCAACCCAACCGGGGGTACCAGAATAGACCCCTAAATCTTCATAGTATGTCGTTCGTAAAAATGTTTGTTTCGATAGAACAGTGCCAATTCTCGTAACAACACACAAACAGATTTGTTTCCATTTAACCGATTTTAATGCTCGTTCTCTTTTCCAATTATTTTATTTTTGACATTACTTGAGAAGTGTCAATTGACCATCTGAATTATTTATCCAGAAATATCTAAAATCTAAATAAATCCTCAAAACGTCATTGTAATGACGATTAATTAAATTACAAGGTTACATTAAGGCAATCGGAGATATTAATTTTTCTTTGAATATCTCTGATGATATCAAGATATAACTCGTAACATGAACGTTATCTGATTGGGAATTGAAACCACATTTATTTTATGGATTTTCTTGCTTTTTCTTGCCTGGTAAAATTCCAGTTATTACAAAAATCGAATTTTAACTGATTAAAATTATTTCTCATATATATGCCTGCTTATTTTACTCTTTGAATATTATTTGTATTAAGCGTCCCCAAAGTTTTTAACATTATAGGGTTAGAAAATATTAGTTAGATAATTTTTTTTCAAAACTAGCCTAGTCAAACATAGGATATTTTATAAATAAAAAATGGTTTTCTCTGGTTAGTTATGTATAGCGATACTGTTATAGCTAGAATGAATCAAATGTGAAAGGCAAATGATAGGAAGTAGCAGTGGTGGTCCAAAAAATCTCATAGCCGTCAAAAGTAACCTCGAACAAGGTAATCAT
>BGPR01038083.1:0-14865 GCA_013235015.1 Araneus ventricosus | reverse complement strand
TGAGCGCAATGCCACTCACCAAAAAGTTTGTAGCACGTGACCGGTGAGACAAGATGACGGAAATCGTGGACTGTATTTGCTGGCGAGCTACATCACCGTCAAAGTCACATCCGATTGATTTGAATTTTCGTTGCTGTCGATTTTCCGTCACCATCGTGTGCATTTTCAAGCCGGTTGAATACAGCCCACGATTTCCGCCATCTTGTCTGACCGGTCACGTGCTACAAACTTTTTGGTGAGTGGCACTGCGCTCGTGCTCACGATAACAGAGCACTATAGCTGTCCATGTGATATAGACTTTATACCGGATGCATAAAAACCAATCCCACTATAGGCGCCTATGGGAACGTCTTTTACCACGCCAAGTTGATCATTGTGCCCGCTAGGGTTTCCGTATTTACTTTGATTGGCGCGAAACTGAGTTTTGAAAACCTTCCATCTTTATTTACAATTAAAACTAACAAATTATTTTCAACTTTAAGACACTCAAGAAGGAATTCATTTTACTTTAAGTCACACACATACACACACAAAAAAAAAACTACAAAGTAGAAATGTTTACATCCTTATAATAGATTGCATCTCTCGGTCGTCGTCGAAACAGAAAAACTTTGCAAAGCATTTCTCGCCAAAAAAGCGAAATATCGCTAAATATTGGGATTGAAAACACTCCCCATAGACGTCTATAGTGGGATTGGTTTTCGTGCATACCGGATCGACTCTCCGAACATCTGAAACGGCTCACCATCGGAATGGTTTGGGATTTATAAAGTGGTCCCTGCAAATTCTGAGGCACTCATTAACGTTTCTTCACATGGGCAGTCTCCAGCTCTAGATTTGTCAGAGGAGGCCTTGCTCGAGCAGCAATCCGTCTCCATAGAATGTTCCAAACACATTCCTTAGGATCTATGTTGGGTGGGCACGTTTATCATTCCATGCGCTGGATAACCTACTTCAAAAGCCAGTCTCCAGCAAAATGAGCTCTGAGATATCGAACGATATCTACATATTTAAAATAATATGGTAAAAACTTCAGACAGTTCGCCGGCCACAACCACTCGACGGATTTCTACAATTTTTTAATTCATATGAAAGCTTATGACGTCTAGATATGCTATCAAGAGTCGCCTGCCCCACACCACCCTCCATTTTCGAACGAACACTTCTCCACCATACAACCTCTATATGTTTTTTCGATTTCGTTAAAAAATGGGATGAGGGGTGGGGGCAGGAGACCCTTGATGACATATCTAGACGTCATAAGCTTTCATATGAATTAAAAATTGTAGAAATCCGTCGGGTGGTTGTGGCTGGAGAACTGTCTAAAGGTTTTACCCCATTAAGAATTTATGTTGTATAAGTGTTTTTTCGATTTCGTTAAAAATGGGGGTGGGGGTGGGGGGGAGGAGACCATTGATAACATATCTAGACGTCATAAGCTTTCATATGAAATAAAAATTATAGAAATCCGTCGGATGGTTGGGGCTGGCGAACTGTCAGAAGGTTTTACCGTATTATTTTAAATATATAGATCCCAACAGTTCCATCAGAATGGCGTGTCAAAATATTGTAAAATACCTATGGTAGGTGATGGAAACTGTTTATTTATTGCCATATCATTCTGAAGACTTTCATGCCTAAGTTCGTGAGAAAGTTATACAAAACATTACAACTATATGAGGTTTATTGAAAGATTTTACAATTTTAAAGGAACCTGTTGTCTACAAAGAATGTGAAATCTGTTGTGGTTTTATGGTTTGTTCCACTGATATTCATGTAATATTTTAAACTGATAAAAGTAGTGGCTGAGGCCTCGAAGCAGCGAGGTGGCAGGGGCAGTGCTGAGCAAAGTGGGTGCTGGCCACGAACCCGCCAGGAGGGCGGCTAGTCGTCCTTTTAAATGAACGTATCAGCGGTGGCTCCAACATATGGCAAAACAAAAGATTTAAGAATTCCCTTTCTGCATTATTTATCCTACAAATAGCTATTCCGGATGATATACAGTTCTTTACATCTACCTAAACTTAATCCTTTCCAGACCATCAACCCAGAGCCTCGATTTTGTGACTTTTAGCGAGTCAAATTCGGAATTATTTTTCATACCACATTCTGGCTGTGACATACACAAATTGGCTCTTTACAAAATCCTGACTCGCCTGAGAAGAGAACTCGCCGCCACATTTTGGCTGTTCATTCTGCGTTTCTCTTTGCCCTACATTGTCTTAAGACTAAGAAAACATAAGGTGAAGAAGATTTCGTGAAGCTTGTGTCGACACGTCTCGTTCTGTATCTCTCTTTGCAGATACAACACCACTTCATGCTAACTTATCTAGAATCATTATGATTCCTTGTAATTGGTTTAGGTGGACATGAAGTGGTAGAAGCCCGGTCACGGCTCAGGAAGAGTGCCGATAATTTTATTGAATCAAAAAATTATGATTATAAAGTTTTATAATGATGCACTACATAAATTTAAATGTTTACGGTTAACGAAATGCTCACATGAATGTCCTTAAGAGCTAAGTTTCGATGACAGAAAAACTGCTAAGTATTAATATTAAATGAAAATAAGTGGTGATCCTTTGCAGATATAACACCACTTCATGCCCCGTATTTAGAATTAATTAGGATTCTTCGCAATTTGTTTAAGTGGGTATAAAGTGGAAGTGGACAGGACTCAGCTCAGGATGAACGTCGACCATTTTATTGAATACAAAACAATTTTACAAAAATAAATTTTAAAACTAAAGCAAGAAAACTTAACTAATAATAAAAGTAGAATAACCAATAAAAGAAAAGCTTAACTGAAAAAAGGAGAGGAAAAAAAGATGCGTGCTATTATGACAAAAAACTTTCAGTCTTTAGGAATTTATTTAATGAATTTATTAATATGTCTAAATAGTTCCATTCCCTAAAAAAACGCCTGTTTTTACTTCTTCTGTTTAGTTTTTCGAATATGGATGGCGCCAAGGGACTAGTACTTCTTTAATAATTTTCTAATACCTCTTTTTAAAAGAAAGTTAGCGTGGGTTTGTGATTACATGAGGACATTTTTCTCTTTCTTTCTCTTTTTCTCTCTTTTTTTCTATTCAGGGCATGGGGTAAGTTTTTATTTATGATGGCTAACTTTAAAAAGCCAGATGGCTGATATTTTTAAATCAATCTTATTAGCTTTTTGATATATGTGTTTTGTTTTTCCCCTTTCTTTTGAAATAAATGCTTTTTGATGTAGAGATCTCCTTTGTCTTTTGTTGGGAAATTTCTGGCTAAGACAAGCTATGTTTGGCGTAATGCAAGTTTCTTACAGAAAAATTTATTATTTTGAATCTATTTCGAAAAAGTCCTTAGCCCTTGAAAAAATGGACTAGAATGGATTCCTTGTTTTTTTTTTCAATTACCTCTGAGTTTATCTTTGTTTTTTGGCTTTCGTTGTATGATATTGATTTCCATTGTTATAAGATTGTAATTTTAATTAGTTTTCCACACATTGATGGTGGAAATTTTATTTTAAGCGTAAAAATTTAGAATCATGTGACTTAAAATATTTTTTTTATCCCGAAGCAAAATTATTGAGCATGCTTTTAAAACTTCACACATTGAACCAATGCAAACATGATGTGGACACGACGGCAGATCTACTGAGCATCAGACCGCCACGACGAGTACTGGAGTTTATTTTTCATCATCAATATTATTAGTCTCGTTAGTTTGAATATTATTGGTCTGAAACCAGAATTTTGCGGATAGATATATTATTTTGTTGGAACAAGGCCAGATTTCCCACACGCCATGGTCTAGGGCGCAGCCGTCAGGGGGCGCTTATACAGAAGAAATAAAAACCAAATTGTTACAAATTCTTCAGCATTATTTTGAAAAAGCCATATAAAATGATGTTTTTTAAATCTACATTCGTTGCATTAAATATACTGAACGATGCATTTTTTTGTGTTTTGCAGATCTTATCGTCTCTTGCCATCGTATTTCTTTGCATTGAAATAGATTTAATAAAATCTTCGCTTTGAAGCCTAAGAACAAAAGCTTGAACAAAGAAGTTCTAGTAGGTATTTAAGACGATTTTCAGGAAATTCGATGGAGCATTTTTGTATGTGTTATTATTATGTTGTTTCATAAATAGTACAATTTTGAATAAAAAATTAATGGGGTTCAAAGATTATAAAGATTTATTAAGCTCTTTTTAAAAATAAACTATTGAATGTTGTGATATTTGTAAGAAATAAAAAAATATATATAATGTTTGTAGAATTCCAAGAGAATTATTAAGATAATTAAATAAAAGAAATTAATTAGATAAAAAATCGTTTGGCCATAAAAGGAATTAAGTTAAAATATCGTTTGGCTGTAAAAGAAATTAATTAAAAAAATCGTTTGACATCGATTCTTTTAAAAAGTTATAATAAGGTGGCAACGCTATATTTGTATATTTTGCTAACGTTGCCTGGAACGGAGAAGAAGATATATTATTTAAGACAGAATTCGATATCAATCAGTGATGTAACGTGTGTGATGTAAGTGTATGTGTTTGCTTAAAATGTTTGTGCTGTGGAAGACGTCCAATAAACATATTATTTTGGATAAAGAAGGCCCCACGATTCTTCATGCTATGCTGAAAATACATTATAATGTTAAATTGGAAATTCTATATTAAGGGGACATACGACTCTGACACCTCGAAAGAATGGGGGAAACTGTCAAATTCGATACTTTATACCTCTGAAACAATGCAATTCACAAACTCGCTTTTTTTCTCTAGAAAAATATCTGTTCTTTCTCTTATAGTACACACATTTTCAAACCTTTATATTGGTATGTAGGTTTTTGAGAGAGTAATAAATATGGGTGTAATTTTTGGAGAAAATTGAGATAACCACCTTGCGCGCATGATTACGGATAAAATATTGGTCTAAACACAATATTCTGTGTATCTAAGTAATCCAAACAGTCTGTTTAAGAAACTGAACCTCAATTTACTAACATTTAAATTTAATTTCTATTTCATATACCAATTTAAAATAAAAATGTTAAAAATTGTCAAAATTTCAAATTCTCAACCCCCCCCCCCAAAAAAAAAACCTTCTTTGGAGAAAATATGAACAAAAATGTAGTTCAATTTGTAGAACATAATACATATTCAGTCAAAATGTTATGTCAAAATATTCAATAGTTCTTGAGATATCGTGCGCGCAATATCAAAAATTCACATTTTGAGATATAGCGCTTTAAAAATATATTCAATGTTTATGTTGAATAGCTGATACATTTTCCTTCATAGCTTTCATAATTTTGGGAATTTTTTTTAACGCGGATTGTTTTAAATTGTTCAGAAAAGACAGGGGAATAATATATATTTTTTCATAAAATCGAAAATTTTCGAAGTTTAACAGTCGTATGTCCCCTTAACTTTTTTTTGAGGGGGCGCAGAATATACTTTGGCTTCGGGCGTAGAAATTTGTCAATCCGGCTCTGTGTTAGAAGATCCATCCATCTTTCCTCTTTCAGATAAGTCGTAAGGAGGTCAGTAAAAGTGCCTTTGTATGCTTCTGAATTAATTTTCCCAGAAACAGATGTAAGAGGCTACATACAGTGTCTTGGCATATGAGGAAGCCAGCGCCACACTTCGAACAAGAATGGCTGAAAAGGGTCGCCAATAACCTCGTCTCCAGACAGAAAATTCGTGGGATTATCAAATTCATTAGCGAAAGCAGAGATCTTTTCCGGCCTCCCTAGCCTTCAACATCCCAGCGAGCTGAACTTAGTAGCTCAATTACCGGACATCCCCCCTTTCAAATAATAGAAAGGTATAACAACATTTAAAGAAAAGAAGACTATTACGAATTAATAGTGAAAAAATGAAAATGCCTGTGCTGTACATAGTGTATATATTTCCTTCCTTTTGTTTATTTTGTTTTTCTTAAATAAAAAATTCCCGTGTCTTGTCCATCAAACCGTTCAGTGACCTGTCTGGTCACGTGTACGGGGGTAAGAGACGGCGTTCTGTTCTGTAAGAGGCTACACGTCATTAAGCGAAAAGTAGTCCCATCTAATTACATATCGCAACCTAATTAAATTTATGAGAAACGTTATTTTTCTCTTTCCAAATCTTGCCAAAAAAAAAAAAAAAAAAAAACCACACACTTAAAAAACCCCCTCCAGCCATCTGAGCATCGTTCTATTTCCTTTCAACAAGGCAAGTGACCTGCAGTTATGGATCGTCCCAAGCCACTACTTGCAAATTCTGAACATTGTGTTTAGGTCTAGAGAGTAAGGGAGACTTTTGTACGACATTGCTTTGCATTGATTAGGTTCCAGATCGAGTAATTATATTATAGTTAATTTTCTAACGAACATTTACCCCAGCCATTCGAGTCAATTCTTTGAATCCGGATGGTGCTGATTCCAAAACTCCCCGTTCATATCTTGCTAACAAGACTCCAGCTCTTATTCCAGCGTCTCTACTCCTTCATTCAATTTTAAAAATATTCTGATATCTGTTTACTATCTTCCCATTTCTCTTGCAATAGACTCATTCCTCCGATGAGATCAAAGCTTACAGCTCCTCAAGTTCAGTTAGTTTATTTGCTTTTGACATCATTATATATATAAGTAACAAATATTAAAAAAAAAAAAAAAAAACGTTTTAATATTTGTCGCACTTCACTGGCTTGAACGCCCCTAGTAAATAATAGTTATAAAAATAATTGCTTAAAATTTATAGGAGTAGCAAGTTTTTCCCCCTAGAACTGAAATAGCGTTTTCTGAAGCTGCTTTATTCTTGGAATAAAATGCTAGCAGATACATTTTGTTGACTTCTTTATTTGCATTTAGACTTTATAATAATATTAAAATACGATTTCTATTTTGTAATGTTAAATTTATGGGCATCATTAGAATTTTTGTCTAGTCTTAAAGCTTTTACACTCAATGTAGCGAAAACAAAGCATGAAAAGATTAAAAGTCACAGACGTTTCATCAGAAGGAAAGATTTATGCAATCATTTTAGGTAGATTCCTTATAGGAACTCTACCTATTGCAATGGTTATATATATATATATACACATATATGACTTTTTAAATACTTTTAATAACAACAGAGTTTTTACTTGTTGACATATAAATGTTTATACTTAATTTTTTGTTCATGGTATCTATAGTATTTTCAATTCTTTAGATTTTGTTTTAAATTTGGTTGTATTGTTCAAATAATGGCTTTTTAGTTTAGGATTTGCTTCTTGATGTGTCTTGTTTACTTTGTTTCTGTATGATCATATATAATAAGTTATATTTAGATTTTATATTAATATATATATTTATATATATATGTGTGTGTGTGTGTGTGTGTGTATAACGCTTTTTCCTATGTTATCTTGTGAACACGGAAACTGGAGTAATTTTGATTTAATTTTAACCAGCTTGGGATATGTTGTAAAGATAGTAAAAATCTCGGTCGAGTTCGTAGACGGGTTATCCAGCTCAAAGAGGGGTGGAAAAAATGTGTGGGGGGTGAAAGTTTCATTTCCCCATAAATCCTTTACAATTGAAAATAGAAGGAAAATTCAAGTTAGGCGAATTATCGTCTTATCCTAAAGAGCAATTTTTACATTTAAACATTTTCGATAGCTGCAATTGTTTAGAAGTTATGAGCCGAAAAGTGATTTTCCCTCCTTTCCCCTCTCCTGTCCCTAACTTAATTACCTTTCAACCTCTGCATGTAACCCCTTGTGGGAAAGCTCTCGTCATTTGCAATCTCTTCCATTAGCTTTCATTCTTGCAGCTTTAATCCTTATGAAAATAGAGGGCAAAATGTTCTTTTCCTAATTATTATTAGTAAAGAAGTATATAACGCTTTGCCTATGTTATCTTGTGAACATTATAAGTAGAGTAATTTTGATTAGATTTTAACCGGCGAGGGATATGTTGTAAGGACGGTGAAAATCACGGCCGAGATCATAGAGGGGATATCCAGCTCAAAGGGGGTGGAAATGGTGGGGGATTGAAAATTTCATTTTTCCATAATTCCCTTACGATTGAAGATAGAAAGAAAATTCAAATTAGGCGAATTATCGCCTTATCACAACAATCAACTTTTATACTGAAACTTTTCTGAAGCCACAATTTCTTAGAAGTTATGAGCTAAAAGTCCATTTTCAATCCCCTCCCCAATTTATCATTTCCTCATAGCTCTGTTACGACTAAAAACAGAAAAAGAATTTCAATTAAGCGAATTATCACCTTTTCATAACGAACAACTTTTATATTTAAGTTTTTTACAGACAGAATTACTTAGAAGTTATGAGTTCCCATCAGCCGCATTCACTTCCACTTTTTATACGGTAATCAAGTTGATATACCTGGCTTTGCTCCGGATAAAAATGTTTTCATGTTTAATATTTTTAATGTAAAAATTACTATTGTATAAATATTATAATACACAAATTTCTTTTCTGATCTGAAAAGTTTTTAATTAAAATGAGAATATCACTTGAACCAGACGATTTTTAAAAATAGCCGTTTTCTCCATACATTATTATTTGTTATATAGGTACTTCAAATTTTACTAACAATTACTAAAGTAAAAGAAAGGTTTTAATGAATATTTTGAAACAATTAAATTAACTAGTTAATTATTCATTAATTTAAAGCATGAAAATAAATCAGTATTTGGTCCCAATATAAATTGTTAATCGTCTATTTTTAAAATTTTCTTTTAGCATTCTTCCTTCTGGAAACAGTTCTTCGTATAATTCTTGTTTTTCAACAAGAATATTGTTACGAATTCAGTTTCAAATTGATTTTGAAAAAAAAAATATTAAATTAGAGAAATAAATTTATGGAAATGAAAGATATCGCGGAAAAACGCCTTGCTTAATTTTTAATTAAGTGAAATTTTAAGCAACTTTTAGGCTTTGAAAAGTTGAAGGTGACCTTTCTCGTTTCTTAACTAAAAAGTGTACAAAGTTTGGTTGAAATTAGTCCAGTGGTTTATGAGGAGATGTGGAACATACATGCATAGCCACGATGACTTTTATTTAAATAAGATAATTATTTGATAATTATAAGATTAAGATTGTTGGCATATAGTATGAGACATAAAAAAGGTTTTAGTGACGATTGCGGTACAATTGATTAAATATTTAATTTTAATTAAGTAAATAGTTAATCTTAATTAATCAAACAGTTAATTTTAAGAGTGAATTTGATAATTAGTTAATTTGACAGATTACTTTAATTTGATATTTAACTAAACATGGCGGGACCAGGATAATTCAATATATAATAGCCAAAAACGATAGATATTTAAATAAGAGTTCCCTTTATCCTTTTTGATATTAAAAAATATCTCCTTAACTTCAAAATTGTTTTGGGATTTTCTGCCTGAGTATTTGGTTTTAACCGTCGATGAAGATTTAAATTTACTGTTCAAATTGGCTGCATTCATATCCTATGCTTTAAACACACGTATTAAATTTTCCACTCACAATGTTTAATAATTTTTATTCTTTTATATGTTAAGAATTTAGTGACTATTATCTCTGTAACCAGGGAGTTCTCTAAATGAGCCCATTCTAGTAGTGTTTTATGTCATGTGATTTTACCGTATGACAAAGTAATGTTCGCATACTTAATTATATTGTAACCTAGATTAAATAAATTAATTTTTAAACCTAGAGTCTTTCTTCATTCGTGTCAAGAGTCAATTTCTTGTTACTGTTTCAGATAGGCTGGCTTAATGTCATCTAGGAGATATTTGCACTGCTGATACGTTTATTTCTTTATGACTTCTACCTGTTGAATGATTATGTGTTGATATAAAAAAAATTGACCATTGTACTGACCGATAAATCTAGAATAACCTTTTGGAATGAAAAATGGAATGACAAAACCTTGATATAGTAAAAAATTAAATGTTATGAAAACAGAATCACAGCGTAAATATTGCAATCTGTGGAAACAATAAAGTCATTGACTATTTCTGTATTGATCAATATGTAATATTTCATTACTTTTGTAACATTAGCGTAAAGGAATCTACCTTTGCCTTCAAGCTTGCCGAAAGGGGATTTTTTTTAATTGCGATGTCGGCCTCGTGAACGCCAGAAATTAGGCAAAAGAATGCTGGCTTTCCCAGAACAGTCTGTAAAGGGAGGAAAAAGAGCAGAATTGGAAGGAATCGTAGAAGGAATGAAAACATTTTTTAAAAATCATAAAGTCAAATTTAAGTAAAAACACACAAGAATTGAGAAGTGAGTAAAAATAAAGGCAGTAGAGCCTCGCTATCAGGGGTGCAGTGGAGCCGGAGCGCTGCTTTTTTGTTTTCGAGAAATACATAAGAAAAAAATTGTTAGATGCCTCCTTAAAACAGCGCGATCTCTGACAGATCCTTACACTGAACATATGAAGGATATTTCAACTTAATAAAAGTAATAAGTCACTCGCAAGTGGTGGCGGGAAGGGGTTAAAAGCATTAAGGTTGCAAACATTTAATTGTATTTTATGTTTTGATTCTGAAAACTCGTGATATTTTCTGTATTACTTATTAATGACGTGATTCTGCTTTGACATTACTTAATTTTAATACAAATAAGCACAAATTTTAAAAAAATTATTCTGTAGCATCTTTATTTTATTCACGCTTCGAAGTACAGTGCGCATTATGCAGGGGTGTAGAGGAGCCAAGACGTACCGGACCGGCTTCCCGGCACTGCTTTTTTTCCAAGAGAAATAAATGAATAAATAAATAAAAATTGTAGAAAAACGTCCTTAAAACAGCGCGATTTTTGTCACCTAGGTCAGAGCGTTCCTGATTTTGCGACTCCATCAGTGCTCGCTATCTAGCAATACATTATTTGACATTCCGTTTAAATCGGCAGCACGGTTCTGAATTAATTACAAATTAGAAATCGAAATTCGTAATCGGTAGTTTTTCTTATCGTTTTGTGATCCAACTGTTTGATGAGTGAGCTTTGCTGTTTGCGGACACCCGAATGACCCCAGTTAGTGTTTCTGGAAACTATGCCGATAGTGAATACAGGTGTTAATCGTTCGTTAATCTGTCTGTGTGCTTCTTGCGTTCTAAGCTGTCAGGTTCAATTATATATATTTTTTTTGTACGACTCTTCTACTGGGGCGACTGAAAGGAAAAGAGTCATTGTTACAACGAATGAACTCGAAGAACGGCCAAGTGAGATCAATGATTAAAAAAAAAATGATAAGAATGGGTCGAATGCTGTTGGAGCAGCCTCGAAATACATTGAACTGCAAAACGAAGATTCACCAGAATCTCGATGTCGATTTTTTTTTTATGCTTACAATATCTTTTTATGTACTTCGAACACGAGAAGGAATAAAACCAGTAAAACACTGAACATTATCTCTACTAATAATAAAGGAGTCTGTGTGTCTGTGTGTTGGCGCTCTACAGGAAACACTGCTGGACGTAGAGCTACGAAATTTGGCGCAAACATACTTTAGATTGTGGGAATGTGCACCTTGGAGAACTTTTTTTGAAATTTTAATCAATTAAAAATTAAGCGAAATTTCGACGTTTTACCTTATTAACTTCCGAACATATTAAAGCACAAAAATTATTTTTGTACCACCTGAAAGTGCAAAAAATTACCTTTTCAATGATATCAATTTTGTCGCAAGATTTTTCTCTAATTTTAATACATTTTTATAAATATTTTTTGGTATAATTCACAACAATACTTTTCGTTGTAGCAACGCATTTCAAACCGTTTTCATTGTTTCAACAAATATTTAATTGCGTGTTTCTCTTCCATTGTTGAAAGGTAAGAAAATATCATACTGTATTGTACTTTCTTCTTTTCTTTGAAAATTCTTTCTTCTCCATTTTTCTGTGAAATCTGTAAAGGAAGTCCTCAAGATAGAGAGTATATAATGAAATAATCCAGTAAACTGAAAGATCATCGTTGCTATGTTGCAATTCTTTTTATCAGCGTGTTTTAAGCCATGCTTCTGGAAGTAAAATGTGCCGCGCCAATTTAATGTCGAAATCAAATCCGTGTTTTGCGTTAATGTAGACAAGGAACATAACAAGTGCAAGGCTACGAAAAGAACGCGGATTAAATGTCTATAGCAATTTGAAGTTTAAAACTACTTTGTTAAGGGAGCCATGAATATAAAATTATGGGTACTTACGTATTAATGCCACCGCAGCTATAGATTTGGCGGTTTTTGTACTTACGTATTAACGCCAACGCAGCTACAGATTTGGCGGTTTATTAACGCCAGCGCAGCTGCAGGTTTGGCGGTTTAAGTGCCGCCAATTTGGAGGTTTTTGTACTTACGTATTAACGCCAACGCAGCTACAGATTTGGCGGTGTCGCCAATCTCTTTATTGGCGCATTACCGCCAATCTGTAGCTGCGGTGGCGTTAATACGTAAGTACCAAATTATGCATAAGTGATTCAATTGAAATTTTATTTCCGGCGATCAAGCTGATCGCCGGAGGCGGCTAGTCAGGAATAAAACGCAAAAGTATAGCTAATAGTTTAAAAATTGTGTATTACACATTAATGCCGGGCACTTTCCAAATCTGATGAAGCAAACGAGAGAAACTGACTGCACGCACGAGGTTTTTTGGTCGACCTTCTCTCCTTGTTTGTCGAGCATTTCCATGCAAGCTGGGAATGAGTCGACTGTACTCCCAGGCTTCCACCGAGTTATTTACACTCGTGAGGGAGCTCTTCACGATCATTTGGAAAAATGCTGAAAATAATACCCAACTGTTGATTAAGGAGACGGCTGCTCGACTCAGGAATGTCGTCAATGAACTATCGACATTGAATGGGACGACTTCGACCGCTTTTTTTCAGGTGGCGGTGCTGGGAGTGATTGGCTATCGAACCGATTGTAGGAGTGTGCCTTCGAGTTTCTTGGAATACGCCAAGGTTGGTTTGAAGACTTCTACAGGTGTCGCCTCTTCCAATTAAAATTCATAACATTTGCAGAAGGAACTTCTCTGATTCATCGCATTTCGTTTTCTTTTAGCAGTGGCATTTATATATATAGTTTGAGCAATTATAATCTGGTTTTCTGCACACTGCTCACGAAATGGAGAAAGTTAAATTAAAAAATTAATCTAAATTTCTATCTTCATATCGGATGGAAAAGCTTTGAGGATCACTGATTTAGACGTTTTCTTTGTAAAGAAAAATCGAGGGTTATTATGGTTTGTATAGGGATTAAGGAGACGGCTGCTCGACTGGAAAAATCGAGTGCTTGTATAGGGAAGGAATCGTTTGTATAGGGAAGGAATTCCTAAAAATACGGATTTGTGAAATGCAGACTCTTTAGGCTTTCTACAATGTACCTTTAGAACAGTGGCGAATCCAGGGGGGGGGGGGCCCGGGGGCGGTAGCCCCTCCCAGAGCTAAACCAGAATTCTTGATTTTATTTTAAATCACTACAACTCTTTGTTCTTAATTTACCTTTCTTAAAAAAATAATAAAAACATGACAATATTACTTTCTGGCTTGACAGGCTCGAAAATTTTCCTACTTTTCTAGTCATTCCATTTGTACTTGTAGAGTTGACACGGTCGGAAACATTTTTTGGCTACTTATTTCATTGTTTTTTTTATTAAATTATCGAAAGTATTGTAGTGTTCTTTATGATTCTTATTGTCAGGTGAGTAAAGTCTGTAAAGTTAAAGTATTTTGGTTTGCATAAGCCATGAGATTTGACATCCGTCACGACGATACAAAATTTTTATGACCTCAGCCCCTCCCAGACCCAAATATTGGATTTGCCAATGCTTTAGAATAATATACAATAGAGATATTAAAAGTTTTCGTGCCATTTACAATTTAAGGGGGAGGTACAGCTCGTCTCAGTAACTCAGAGAACTCTGAATGTTGTCTGCAGCAGCTACAAATGGATGCAGCTAAAATCGGTTATCTAAAGCGTAGAAATATCCAAACTATCAAAGAACGGCGAAGGAAAACTTTGAAAGATGTTACGTCTCCCAAAATGCTGAGAGCTCCAACAGGGGCATTGAAAGGACTTCGCCAATTTTTTGGCTTTTTGGCAAGAAAACTCAAAATGCAGCAATTCTCAGAAATCCCCCGCCCGCTCCTTCCCCTCAAACAGCAAAGATCAAATTAGGGATTTTTTTTAAATGCCGAGAAACCAGGAAGGAAAGTAGCTTTGCGAGCTTATGTAATGAAAGGAATAATATCATAAATAATTACTTTCATTTTGTATGTATTATATTTTTTATTGAGCCCATATTTGTGGCTGTATATACGAGGAATGTCCGAAAAGTAAGTACCGTTCTGGAAAAACTTGCATAAAAAATGTTTTTTCAAAACAAAATTTATTTTTACATGAAAGAGCATTTCGTAAACTATTTTTCTACATAGTTACTACCATTGTTCAGACATTTGTCATAGCGAGAAACCAACTTGTCTATACCCTCTTCAAAGAAAGATGCCGCCAGTGAATACAGCCACTGCTGAACACCGATTCTTGAGTCGCCATCGCTATCAAAGCGCCTACCTCTAAAATCACGCTACAAGTTCAAGAACAAACCCAAGTTTCATCACCGGTCACAATTTTGTTTAGGAATTCATTGCCCTCTTCACTGCATCGGGTACGAAATTTCAAAGCACTGCCAAGTCACTTCGTTTTGTGGACATCCGTAAGCATTTTCGGAACCTAACGGGAACATAATTTGCGATAATTTAAGCGATTTGTGACAATCTCATGCAAAGCAGTTTTTGAAAGTTGTGGAAACTCATCAAAAAGTATTCTTATTGTGAACCGTCTGTTTTCACGAATTTTCTCATTCACTTTTGCAACCAAACCATCATTGACAACAGAAGG